>LOEQ01002876.1:49974-61535 GCA_001685075.1 Bramus lutescens | reverse complement strand
TCTCTCTCTCTCTCTCTCTCTCTCTCTCTCTCTCTCTCTCTCTCTTTGAGATAGAATATGTTGTTGCCTAGGCTACCCCATGCTTTGTTACATAGCCTAGGTGGATGTCCTGGTACTCCTGACCCTTCTGCCTCTTAGTCCCTCATGCTGATATTAAAAGTGGGCCTGAGGCTTTCTGAATGCTTATCTAGCAGTGATGTTGGGCGTGATATGTGTTGTTTATATATTTTATTGTCATTGGTTAATAAAGAAGCTGCTTTTGACCAATGGCTTAATAGAGTAAAGCCAGACTGAAAGATATTTATATAGAGAGTATGCAGAATCAGAGAGAAGCCATGCAACTGCCAACACACACACACACACACACGAACAGACACACACGCACGCACACACCAAAGTTTAATATAGCTTCTTGCTCTGTTTACTTACAGAAGGCAGAGAACTGAACCTTTAAGAGGTTTCCTGTTTCAGCTTTAGCACAATTTCTTTAAGATCTGGCTTCCTGGTTCATGCTGGCAGAATGATCTCTGATTGTTTTAAGGAATCCTACATTTAAATGGGATTTGTGAGCAAACTTCTACAACTTGATAAATGCACATAGACATGTACTGTGCCTGAAAATGGGGCAATGTGTGTGACTCTCAGAGGCAGCAAACATGTCCCCACCATGTTGGATGGGGCAGAGCCAACAGGCAGGACCACAGATTTGGTCCTAGCCATGCCTGCATAGCATTAAAAACAAAACAAAAAAAAATGGGCTCTGGCTAAAAAATAATTACAGATACACAATAAAGACATATTCAGATGAAAAAGAACTCTAAATGGTTCACAGTGTTGAATAAATATATGCAGTCTTGGGAGAGAGAAGAAAAAGAGTAGAGACAGTAAATATAATATAAAAGAGTACAGACAGACATAAATTAAAGGAGTAATGATATTAAATAAATATTGGACTTGTAGAAAAAGTAATAAAGAAAAATAAGTCACATAAAGATGGAATATATACAGAGAGCCTGGATCATGTATATTGTTTTGTTTCTTTTGAAATTTGACTATAAATGTGATAAATACAGAGAGGCATTTTATTGTACAGGCTGTTATGCTAAACCAACATATGTACTTTAAAGGTATTGACTTTAAAATTTGGGTCTAAGGATGTATTGCCTAGGAAAAGAGGTTCTACTTTTGTTTCCACAGAAGATGAGAACCTGTGGATTCCTTCCAGACTAAAGTGGTTAGATGGAGCAAGACCCCAGGAAAGGTGTCCAAAAAACGCCTAAAATTACTTTACCCAATAAAAAGCAGGAAGCAGCTTGGAGAGAACCATGCCAAAATTCCCAAATATTGAAATATTGTCTATAAATGATTATTTATATTTAAAGGGGGATATAGTATAAAGATTTGCATTGGTATGGATCTTGGTTTATTGATACAAATTTAAGATGAATTTATATATATATGCTCTTGATTATGTTCTGTGCTTGTGCAGCTTGTTTGTGAATGTAATGTATAATTGAGAAATACAGGTTAATATACAGTCATCTATAATAGTCAAGATTATACACATGTTACCTTGGTTTTCTACATGTACAGCAATATATTTTAGGTGGGTATTTATTCTTCAAACCTTTCAAATACTAACAGAACTTAGAATTTAAAGTGTTTTTAAAATGTAGGAATTTTCATGACAATGAGACACATTTGCTCCTGGCAGCAGCAATCTACTCAAAAGGATGATCAGAATCAAAGAGTCTCCTCGTGGAATTTGTCAGCCATTTGGGCAAATAAACTGCTCTTGCTTGAACTGCTTGACTGAACTTTCTTGACCCACAGGAAAAAAAAGACTGCAGAGGCTGACTAAAGAATTGAGACAGTCATACAGGTTTCCTGCATGATGTAAGAGTAGTCTACCAGAATTCTGCAGAACACAGAAGAAAATGACTGACAAACAGCCAATATAGGTGAAACTTTGAAATTTTCTGCTTCATAGAAAAGTCTGCTTGATACTGTGTGCCTGTAGGATGAAGATTGGATGTCCCAAGGTTGCAGAGGAACTCTTACTAACCATCCAAGCCACGATATGTCTCTGTCCATTCTAGAGTTTTGGAAGTTATTTACAATGTACTTCCTGTTAACTTAGGTAATATTATATCATTCTGGGATCATTGGTGGTATTAAATAATAGACAGTTATAATTATAGTTTTCCTTAGTTATGCTAAAAGATAAAGTAGATATAAATGTTGTACAGGTAAATCTTGCTTTATACCAGTTTTGTTATATGTAATCTTGGTATGTTAAAGTTAAAACTTTCCATTTTATTTAGACAGAAAAGGAAAGGGAGGTGATGTTGGAGGTGATGTATGCTGTGAATATGTTTTATTGCCATCATTTACTAAAGAAACTGCATTTGGTAAATACTTGACAGAATAAAGCCAGACTGATTGATATATATATATATATATATATATATATATATAGAGAGAGAGAGAGAGAGAGAGNAGAAGGCAGAGTCAGAGAGAAGCCACAGGAGACAGACACAACCACATGGGGATACAAAGGTTAATAGAAATGTGTTAATTTAAGATATAAGAACTAGCCAATAAGAAGTTAGAGCTAATATGTCAAGCAGTGATTTAATTAATACAATTGTTGTGTGGTTATTTCAAGTCTGGGTATCTGAGAACTAACTAAAGGCCTCTGCCAAGAAAGCAGTCTTAAAATTAGGCTTCCTACATGACTATGAGTTTCTTGTGTTTTTGGTTTTTGTTTTTTGTTCTCTTTTTTTTTATTACACATGCACATGCACACATTCTTGATTGGAGAGTATGCATTAAAAACAAATACAGTTCTCTCCAGCTGATAATTATGTTTGATAGAGTAAAAGATTCTTTATAAACATTTAACTCTGAAGAAAGTTTTCATCTCTAATAGAAAACTAAAAAAAAGCAAAATGCCTACTCAAAATCATTGCAAGTATCTCTGGGAAAATTCACTTATACACACATAAAAACCTCTACCTTTAGCTTCTGTTAACCTCAATATGTCCTCTCTTAGGCATTATAAATTTCTTTCATTTTAAATTTTATCTAATATCAAAGAATAAATTTATTTGGAATAAAAATGCAAACTAGTAGGTGCAACTCTAACTTTTGTTAGTATGTTCAGATTTAAATATAAGATAGTCTATTCTTTGTTGAAAAGTCATTATTCTGAGTTACAGGGAAAACAATTTATATGATTAGAGATTTTTGCTCCATATTTCTGCTAAATTACTAATCAAAGATGTGGGGATTAGGTCAGACAATAATGCTAAATTTCTATATATATCATTCATATTTGACACCACACACTACTTGATTGTCAGTTAATCATTTTTTATGAAAATATACATAGCCAACTTCCTGGTCATTCATAATTTATGTCTACTGAAAAATAATTTGTCTTCAATTACCTTTAAATTTGTGAATACTTTCTTGAAGCATTTTAAAATTTGTTTCCATGCATTTTTATTTTTATTAAAATTTTAAGTTATATTGTATACATGTGTATATGAGCATGAAAAAGTCTGCAGAAATTTATAGAAGGTATTCTGTTCTCCCACTCAGAACTCAGGTTATCTACCTTGGCAGTAAGAAACATTACAGGCTGAGACATCTGATTGACTCTGTGTTGGTGTTTATATATTTATTTGTGATTATTTTCTTAAACAATTTCTTGAAGAAGAATTCTCTTTTCAGTTTCTTTTTATATTAACATTTTTTATCAAATAGGAAAATGTAATAAGATTTGTCAGTATTTGCATTATAGGGAAGAATGACTTTAATAAAGTAAATATTTTAAACTTTAGAGTCAAAATTCTTGTATCATTATATGTTTGTTATTTACATTTGAATGTACTCTAAGGATTTGAAGGTAAAAGCTAATATGTTAAAATATAGTTTTCAACAATGACAGTGTCATTAATTCAAATATAGAATAGCTATACAGTTCAGTAACATAAAAGATTCAAGTAATGAGCTGTTATGAAGTAGGATTAATTTTATATGCCTCTTTTATTAATCAATTATGCTTAAAACTTTAAATTAATAAAACCAGTATAGCTGTATATACTGGAATCATAAGCTGAGAGGGTTAAGACACTGAATTTGCGTAGTGTAGTGAAGTTACCTTGATTCAAGAAATAACCTGGTTAGCTAAAAGTTACACAATTATATTTTTGTTTATTATAAAAGGAAAACTCATGAAACTGGAAAGAGAAGTCCAAGTGCAGCTGTGTGGCAAGGGAACCCAGAGAGAGCAAACCTGGGCCATGTGTCTCTTTTTCTCTGTGTCCTAGAAAGCCATACCCTAACTTGGTTCCACCTCTTAAAGATAATTGGTTAACAAGGTTTCAACATCACCCACTCATTTGTCTAAAAGAGAGCAATCCAAACCCAGTACAAAACTATATACAATAGGAACAGATATTAAGTATAAAATCATAAATAACATGAACAATATCAAGCAAGTAATACATGACAAATGTTTTAATAAACATTTTACTTTAAAGAGTTTAAGTCTTGCATCAGAAATAAACTTGGCTAAATTATAAGAGAAAGGTAACTACGACTGTCTGATTTTCAACCCCATTGAAGGCCTAAGAAGGAAGATAATATTACTTGAGGAGGCAGAAAGTACAGTCAAGCAACCTCCAAAGCTAGTAGTATATGATGGAGACAATTGGAAACCTGAGTAATTATCCAAAGTCTCAATTGCAACTCTGAAGCAATCAACTTTGGCTAAGGCCTAGTGTAACTGACAGACCATTTTTAGAGGCAGGAATTTTTTTAGAACCATCTTACCCTGTTTTGGCAAGGTTTGGTGGTCTTTTTCTTTATGTCCTAATTACCAAGTCCAGATACCAAGTACTTTGTAAGTGGTTGAGGGATGAGTAGTTCCTTGCCCAAAGGCCAATTTTGTCAAGAGGAAAACAAACTCCAAATGGTGTGTCTTTGGTGCTCAACATTCTCTTGGGAATAGATTGGTATTGTCAGGAGCAGTCATGTCGCATGTTAACAGAACCCTAAATTATTTAAATGCCATGTTCTACAGATCCTTGAAGTGGTTGAATATTACCTATCTAGGCAGAATACAATCTCTATGTATCTAAGGAACCTGATTGATCTGACTACATATATATATAACAAACATGGACGACTATTGACCTATAATATTTAATAACTGTATAACTTAAAGACTAAGACTTCATGTCAGAATATTGAATAATCTGTAAACAAAAGTAAAGTAAATGAGGACAATGACCTCAAAATGTAAACAAGGTATAAATATCTTGATCAAAGGTAGCAATAATATATAATGCAATACAAAAATATATCCTAAAAGTTTCATCAATATACAAAATGTCTTAAACAGAGTTAGAAACATGCATGTATACAATCTGACAGAATAAATTTGCATAAGTGTACAAAGATTATAAACAGAAATAACAAATATAAATTGAGCTTGTATCAATTTACCAAAAACTATACCAAGGTAAATTATCTATAAATAATAGCTTACAAGTATTCAGTTTGTTACCCACTATTATGATTCTTTTTTTTGAGATACATTTTATCAGTCAATCTACTATAACCCTTTGGCAGAGTCTTATTAATACATTTAACAGTAAGAGTTGTTTTAGAGAGTATTTCAGCACCCTCTGTCCTTGACTGGGTTTTGTTTGTCAAATTAGCTGTATCCTTTTACAGAGTGCTTAATTTCCCTTTTACTTGATCATTATTGTCTTAAAGACTGGATCATTTTTAAAAGTGCCTCATTTGACTTTTTTTGTCAGATTAGATATATCCTTCTTCAGAGTGCTGAATTTCCATTTGAGTTGGTCATTATCAGTCTGTAAAGACTGTATCATTTCTAAAAGTGTCTCATTCTTGGCCCTATTATCAAACCATGATTTTAAGGAAAAAAATCTGAAGGACAAAGCTAATTCTGAGAATCAAATAGAAGTATGTAGGAGGAAAATCATATAAACCTTGCATAACATTGTACATGGTATAAGTAAAAAGGGTATTGAACTCCTGGGTGGTTAAATTATCCATCATCTTGCCCTGTTAAACTATAATTTATAACTTACATTTAAATTATAAATCTTACCTGTGGTTGAGTTTGAGCTGGAGTAGGTGCTATAACCTTTACCTTCCAGTAAGTGTCACGACATACATATAGCCACGTGGCTGATTTGAATCTGAATTTCAGCGTTAAAGCTAAAAGATATGCTCATATTAAAAGCAGTTATTTAGTGTAAATAACGGACTGTGTGCTCCACGGAGGTCCCTGATTAGTAGCGGCCACATGAGCATAATGCCAGAGAAAACTGGGGAAGCCTGTATACTGCCTGAGCATCTGCAAACACTGGAAAACTGGACCCAATAGCCAATTGAGACATTTAATTAGAAAATAGGTGGATCACATCTAGTGGCTACTCAGGGCTGCTGCATGGAAGTTCTCTACCCAAATGAAGGGCGTGGAGCCTGACAGTGGCTGGCTAGAGCCACTGGAAACCCATGCCCCACGTTGGGTACCAACTGTAGAAGTTAACTTGATTCAGGAAATAACCAGGCTTGCTAAAAGATAAAAAATTATATTTATTTATTATAAGAGGAAACTCACAAAACTGGAATGAGAAGTCCAAACTTGGCTGTGCAGAAAGGGAACCACATAGAGCATACCTGGGACATGTGCTCAGTTTTCTTCAGGTCCCAGAAAGCCACACCCTAACTTTGTCCCACCTCTTAACAATTGGTTTACAAGGCTTCACCATCAGTGTAGACAATATGTGTGTGTTTGTATATAAAACTATGTTAATTAATAGCCAGAGTTAAATAAAATTAAGGGCAATGACTATCTATGTCATTAAAATTAAAAGACTTTTTTTACACCCATATGCTTTTCCATACAGACAGCATAGAAATATTGGATTTCTAAAATTGTTGTTATATTAAATATGCTTCAGACACTGACAGCTTACAAAATACAAATGTGAAAACAGAAATTCAGCTATTACAAACACATGTAATGTGACAAGTTTTCACTAATAGTTACATTTTTAATCCTGCCTATCACTTTCTTCTATTCATCACTGAATAGAAATACAGCACCGTGTTGCTCTGTGCTTGCCATTTCTTCTGCTTGGTAATAATGCAAATCCCAGATAGATTAGGTTCTGCCTCTGCCACTGGTGGAGGACCATCCTCTCCACAGTCCAGTACTGCTCCAAAGGAATCTTGTGGGAACGCGCTATCCTCCATTGCTGTTCCTCACAATGGGCACTTGTCCTCTATTGCTATGTAAGGACGAGTTATGTAAATCTTTTAGTACCATAAGCATTTTCTTCTTCCACACACTGACCTCAAGTCTTCCATTTTCTTGTGGTTCATTGCTTTTTCTCTCTTTCATTGTTTTGGAAAATATTAAAACACTTCTGTTTGTCCCCCTACCACTCACTTTAGATTGCAGTATTTAGTGAAGGCCGACCTCCTATTTTTTGACAACCCAGACTTCTCCATTCTTTTAGAATATTCACTTATCCATTGCTGTATTGTGAATGTCTGAAAGTCTCAATTCTCAAACTAACAAGTCAGATCATAGTCCTAGATTAAATGTTGTCCCACAATGATCCTGGGATTTCTGTGTTTAAACAGTGCTTCAGTTTATTAGATATATACAAACAAACAAAATCAGGACACAGTACTCCCAAAAAGCTACATATTACAGCTCTTTCTAAGTGTTCTTCAAATTTTTTTCATCCCTCTTTAAAGAATACTTTATATTTTTCTTTTGATTTGATATTTGGATCACAAACTGCAAAATTTAATTTTGTTAGCTCAAAGACAAAATTTATTGTAATTAATTGTTTCGAGAAATTCTTGTAAGTGTATTCCCTTGCAGTCAGATTTGAAATTGCATTTCAAGACAATTTCTGCCCTGGTANCTGGTACTCAGCAATTTCATATGGTTTCTAATTAGATTCTTTTTTAATTCTTTGCTCCCCAGAGAAATTAGACTTTTTCCCTTCTGGTCAGTTATTAGTTGAATAAATATTACATGAAGGAATTTAATTACAAAACAGAAAAATAGTACACATGCCGATGTCAATTAGAACATGCAATTTTACTAAGTGAAATGGCTATATTTGATTTAAAAACAGAATACTTAAAGTGCACATTTTTTTGCAATGTAGTCACTTTTTTTCCTATCAAAAAAAGTAATAAGGTAAAGCTGATTAAGGAAGCAGAATTCTCAGTAATTGTTGTCACAGCTCAAAACATAAGCAGTTCTGACTTGCAGTGAAATGGTAGGAACTCTTATGGCTTGCCCAAATAAGAGATAACAATTTAGAGACTTGTGATCTCCTTTCTGTCATCAGGTGGATGGTCTTAAGAATGTAGGAAGTGAGGTAAATTATATTAAGTATTTTTTTTGGTAGAGCAACTCAGCAGGAGCAATCTATTTCTAAATAATAAAGAAAGAATCATTTTATTTGTTCTTTTACCACTGTATCTATGTTTTAAGTGTTCAGAGCTTTCAGTGGTTTTGAACTATAAGCATTCTCTTTACTATATAGAATGGAAGACAAATGCAAATCTATGCTATCTCAATAGTCATCAACATTGACACTGAATGCCGTCATCATCATATACAGAGATTCTCTTGCCCTGACCTTATCACAGAATATACAGTCTTGGGAGGTATCTAGTTATATTTCTGTTTAATCTCAGTACCCTCAGTTACTCTCCCCTATGTCCAGTTATCATTAAAAAAAAACTGTATGCTTTTTTCTGTATCTGAATATTTCAGCAGAAAGTGAGTCTTCCTTAGCTTTTTTTCTTCATGGTAGATACTTTCTCTAACTAGTTTTGTATCTTATCAGGGCACCATTTTTCAAGCCTCACAAGTGGTCAGGACTCAGTACTGAATCTTATCACTTGGTAGATATCCTTGTGATCATTCTCCATGGTAACTTCTGTATGGAATCTGTTTTCAAAAGAAACACACTTCATGTGCCGTTTTGCATTATTTCATAAATAATGTGTGCATATTTTTATGATTTTATGAATATAAGTGAACCACAAAAACATCTGTCTCTAAAGAAAAGTGCATTTCCACCATGTGCAAGGTAAAAGCAGTCTCTCACCCTTCCTTGCTGTGGTTTTGTTTAATATATTACCAGAATCTCTTGAAATGACTATGTGGCAATGATGTGAAAATCAGACTTTGCTGATTTTGTGGTCACTACCCTCTTATTTCTTTCCTTACCTTATCCACATTACTTCAAGACATAAGCAATATTTCAATGGTATTCAATTTTATGCCCACAGCTTAACAACTCTTCTTAATTGTAATGTGTGGTATCTAACAGTCTGTTATCAATACCTTATATTTTATAAAACATCTGAATGTATGTATATGTGTGTATGAATATTAAGAAGAATCATTCATATTTTATCCTTTTCATCTGAGAAGAAACAAAACTTTAGTTAACTAACACCTTTCTCATATGTAACTGACACCACCTTCTTTGTTTTATATGGCTCAGCCCGTGATGACTACATCTTTTCTGTCACATTACAGTATATCCATTAGCCATCATGGTTCATTTTACCTGACTCAATTCAAGTTTCATAGCTTACCTAATCAGTTCCATACCTCTCCATCTTGTTAACTAGTAGAATTGTGTTGAATACCTTCCTTCTTTTCAGTCTAATCTGTGACTTTCTTTTCTATACATAATAAAAACACCCCTCAAATGCATTGACAAACTCAATCTTGTTTTTCCTCTTTATTCACTCCAGCTGTATCGCAATCTTCGTCAGTGTTCAGCAACAAGTAGTACTAGTTCGTTTACTGCACTTCTTTTTCATAGACTGATTTTCTCCTAGCTACCTTCATAACTAATACTCCAAATTCTTCCTTTGTTTCGGGGCTAAAATATTTTGCTTTAAATCATTGAAGTTGTAAATCTTTATTATATTCTAATGAATACCATATTTGTACACGTTATTTATAAAAGCTATGAGCTTCTCTCAACAAATCTATTGTGGCTAACTTAGAAGAACTTTAATTCTTATACATGACTGTGAAAATATTATATGACTAATAGAATCATAGAAATAGATGAATACCAGTGAAATGGAAGCAGTAGTAAGTTCTATCTACTGTATAGCAGATCTAAGTATTCCTGAATTTCATCAATTTTAAGTACAATTAATTTTATAAAAGAAGACAAAGGAAAACTCTGAAGTTATTTGAAATTAGATGCTTAACCATGACTTTTTAAAAGATGACTACAGCATTACAATTATTCTGTGAACTTTAGTAATCACTCTAAAAGGTCATGTGAATTTTATGATACACTTGTCTTTTACCATCAGGGTTTTAAATGAAAAACATAATTATCTTAACCAGGATACAAAATCTATGAAAAGAAATTGCTAAATTTCACCTGCAAAGTTATGTAAACAATGGAATTTTTGGAGCATATGTTAGTGAAACAAAAATGAAAACTCAGGGACTTAATGTTCAACAAAGGATTTAAGCAACTATTTGTCATATTATAAGAATGAAAGGAGATGAACACCAATTCATATGACTTAGTTAACAGGCATACAATCTTATTTCATTTAAACTAGATTATCATTTTTCATGTTTTATACCAAAATGAACACAATGGAGCTCAAAGCATATAGCTAATATATTGACACATAAAATTAAAAATGGCGGATTCATTTTTCTTGTACATTTGAATTTCAATGCTAGCATTAAGCCTGTATGCGGGATAAATTGATTCAAAAATCAAAGACTGAGATTTTCTTTGGTTTTCATGGTTGTATTGTTGACCATTTAAAGTATGGCCAATGATATTGTATTTTTAGACTAACTAATGTTGACGGGAATTCATTCTCTACTTCCATTTGTATAAGAAATACTTATAATGAACATTAAATTAATAAATTAATTGACACATTTGCAAGGAAGTAAAGAAACCTTGGTACATCACCCTTATTCTTTTGGAATCAATTTTTACCACTCAGCATGCTTTGGATATTCTTAGAACTGCATATTTAAATTTAAATCAAGGCTACTGTTGACTTTCTAGAACACCATAAACAAATAAGTATAAACCACAAATGACAGTATTTTCAACAAATTGTCAAAGTATGTATTTAGTTTAAAACACTTTTGAATATCCGCCAATCAATGGAATTAGGAAGATGTAGTTCATATGTCAAATTTGCTTTTATTTGTGCTAACAGGAAATGGTTTTATGTTTTCTTATAAACAAATTTTTGAGTGTTTTCTGTTTAATGTGGAGACCATAAGTACTTTACTATCTCTAGGTTCTATTTAATACACTAATTGAAATCCAAAAATTTGGATTGGGCACAAATTTTATTCTTTAGTAACTGCAAGGTTCCTTAAGGCTCCTTCCAGGTTTGATTAAGAGCACCATGCACGCACACACATACAGAGAGAGAGAGAGAGAGAGAGAGAGAGAGAGAGAGAG
>LOEQ01002876.1:26497-42115 GCA_001685075.1 Bramus lutescens | reverse complement strand
TTTCCTCGCGGGCCCGTGCTGCACACCCTCTAATAAACTTATACACGTGGGTTTATTCGTGTCCTGCGCCATCTTTCCATCTCCACGGAATATTATTGGAATATTATTTTAGGATTATTAATCAGTACCAATATTTTTTCTTTTTCCTAGGGAAACAAAATAATAGATTTCATTATGCCATAGCTGGATCTTTTTATTATGAGTAGCGTAACTTAAATATAAATCTCTTTAAATAAATTTCTTTAAGGAAGCTTTCCACAGGACTATATATAATAATAATTGTTTTTATTTTATTTATCCTTGCTAAAGAATGCTTTTAATTATATTCTAAGTCCCTTACCTGCTTCCTCTTCATTTTTTATACAATAATATAAATAAATAAGAATAAGGTATAATGTTTACTATCTATTCCCAAAACCTAAAAGTGTTTCCCTGACCAAATTTAAGGGAAAGAGGCCTCAAAGCAAATTCTGCCTTCTACATGCTATCTCAAGAAAACAAATTCTGAAAATATTTCTCTCGTTCTCACTTTTGAAATTTTTTCTTTAATCTGTAGGCATTATTTGAATTAAAATGAATCTCCATGCATTTCTTTCAAACAAGCTTCATAGTTTTTCTTCTGTCAGTTATATTAACTAATAAGTTTAGTAATGGTCAGTTTTTAGTGTAGAAATTTTCTTTAGATCTCATCTTTTTATTTAGAAAGACAGACATATAAATCAGTTCATTTAATATTTTAATATTTTTATATCAAACAAATGGTATATCAAAAGGGATGCTAAAACATCAAAGAAAAAAAGCAAGGTATACAGATTTATTTCTTCTAATATTTTATTTTACTAAAATGTACAACAAAATGAAATCAGTGTCAGTATCACAATTACTTCTTACTATCTACAACTCAACCATCTAGAACTATATGTAGCCCCATATTTTCTACATGGTGTGACAGCTAAATTCTTAGGCCATCCTTGGTATCCAAAGCAATCCCTCTAGACAGGCTGTTCTACCTAACAAAAGGCTCAGGATGTACTGCTTCTTCTTTTTTGTTATTATGTAAATTGCCTGGGAAGAGGTGTCAATTGCAGGCTAGTGACCAAGTTGCAGACTTAACTGCAGTCCCTCTACCCCCTGGTTTACCTTGGGGAATAAAAGGTGTTTGAATAAAAAAAGCCAGTGATCTTCAGGAATGAATGAAGACGAGACTCCCTTCTGATATTGCTGTGTGAACAGTGTCTCAAATTTTCCCACACCTCCACTCTGGTCCAAAGAGGGAAAAGTAGTTTATGTTGGGGCATCGGAACCCTACAACTATACACATTATATTTCACTTAAATAATAAAGTCATAAATTTAATCGGTCTTGTAGGTTCTGAATTTATCATATTGGAATCTAATATTCATATATTAAACACAAAGAGCTAAAAACAAAAATAAACCTGAGACATACATGGTGGTCTGAAAAAGAAAAGTCATCCTGCTTGGTCACCAGGGAATGGTCTCACTACATGAGACCGATTAACAGGTATAGACTTGTGGGAGTAAGTTTGGCCTTGTTGATGGAATTGTGTCTCTAGGTGTTGACTTTGGGGTACCAAAATCCAAGCCAGGCTGTGTGGCCCTGGTGTAGGAGGTCTTTCTGTTTATGTGCTGCTTTCTTTGGTTGATCAATAAAGAATCTGCTTGGCCTAATAGGGATGATCTTAGGTAGGTGGAGAATACAAAACTGAATTCTGGAAGGAAAAAAGTAGAGGGAGAAAGCTGCCATAGAGGTGCCAGGTCAGACATACTGAATCTTTCTCAGTAAGCCACAGCCTTGTGATGACAGACAGATTATTAGAAATGGGTGAAATCAAGGTGAGAGATAGTCAATAAGAGGCTAGAAATGATGGGCCAGGCAGTAGTTTAATGAATACAGTTTCTGTGTGATTATTTCAGGTGTAAGCTAACTAGGTGGCTGGAACAATGGCCCCCGCTCCCTGTAACAATTGGTGCTCCAACTGGTAAACTGACTCCACGTAAAAACCTGAGAGGGCTTCAAAAAGGAATTCTAAAAGAAAAAATATAGAGAGAGAGTTTAACACAGCTTTTTGCTCTTTGCTGGTGGCATGCTGCAGAAAGATTTTCCTGACTCAGCAACCATAGCAGAAAAAAAGCTGCAGGGTTTTAAAATGCAAAAATGCAGCTTCCTGGGCAGTGTGCCAGTGCAAACTCTGGCTATGAAGAATTTCAATGGGACCAGATGTTTGTGTGCCCACTCAAGATCAGGAGGAAAGTACTCTGAGACAATGTGGCATGATCAGGTCTACTAGGCATGCACAGGCAGGATAGCATGGCAGATTCCTGCCACCATACACAGAGATGTTTCCAGGCAGCACAGAGCTCTGCGTGTCAGATTTGGCTGTAACTCAGATAAAAAGAGTTTATGTGCTGCATGCTCATTCTCAGAGTTAAAGTGCTGAGCACAGCTCCTACCTGGCAGCACAAGAGCTGGCAGAAATGGCATGCCCACCATTTTGAAATTGGAGAAAGGTGGAGCCAGCATCCAAAGAAGCTGCAACCAAACTGCTTAGCATTTTAAAAGTTCTTCAAGACAGTAGAGAATTATAGACAATGCAATAGTACAGATTGAGACATAAGTGACCTCTAAATGAGTCACATTGTTGGATAAATGCATGTAGGCTTTTTGAGAGAAAATAGAAGAGTATATAGAATCATAAAACAAAGTTATTATTTTAAAAAGGGCAAAGTCTTTAAAGAAGGAAGTAAAAAGAAATAAACCACATAAAAATCAAAAATTCACAGAGTCGGGATTCTGTAGATTATGATGTATCTTTAAGTTTTTTGACTGTGAAGGAGCTAAGCACAGAGAGACTTTTTACGGTGTGGGCTGCTAAGCTAAACAAGCATGGATATTATAAAGGTTTTATGACTTCAGAATTTGGGTCTAAGGATATGATGCTTTGGAGAAGAGGATCTTCTTTTGTTTTCACAGAAGATGAGACCCTTTGGATTGCTTTTAAACCAATATGGTTTGATAGACCATACCCTGCTCAAAGGTTGCCATAAATACCCTCATAAAATTAGTTGGCACTGATATGAACCTAGCACACAGGATACACCATGTTGGTCCTCATTAACAGCACCCCATACAGCACAAAGCGGTTTAGAGAGAAAAATTATGCCCATAGTCCCAAATATTATTTATAAATATTCTTTTACATTTAAAGGGGGATATGATATAGATATGAATAATTTGTATTGGTATGGATTTTGCTTTATTGATATAAATTTAAGGTAAATCTTTTTATATGTATATTTCGGCTCTTGATTAAGGTATTGTGATTGTGTAGTTCATATAAAAATGTAATGTATAATTAGGAAATATAGGATGTTAATGGATAATCATCGATAATAGTCAAGTTTGTAATCATGTTAGTTAGATTTTGTAGATGTGCAGAGATATATTTCAGATAGGCATTCTTCATATCTTTCAAAGAATGTGGCATTTAAAATGTTCTTAAAACTTGAGGACTTTTCATGACAGTGAGACATATATGCTCCTGGCAGCACCAATCTACTTCAAGAGGAAGATGGGCATTGATGGATGCTTCAACAGTACAGAAAAACTTTGGGTGACTGTCCAGGAAGCAAGATGTCTCTGTCACTTCTAGAGTTTTGATAGTTCCTTACAACGCACTTTCTGTTTACTTAGGTAATATATCCTTCGGGAGTATTTGATGGAGTTGAAGAATTTATAGTTATAGTTTTCCTTAGTTATGATAAAAGATAAAGTAAATATAAGTATTATAACTATAATTCTTATTTGATACCTGTTTTGTTATATGTAATTTTACTATGTTTTTTTTTTGTTTGTTTAAACAGAAAAGAGGAAATGGTGTAAGAGATCCTTCTGTTTATGTGTTGCTTTTTTTTGTTAATCAATAAAGAAACTACTTGGCCTGATAGGGCAAAACTTAGGTAGGTAGAGAAGACAGAACTGAATTCTAGGAGGAAGAAAGCAGAGGGAGAGAGCTGCATGGAGCTGCCAGATCAGACATGCTGAATCTTTCCAGGTAAGCCACAACCTTGTGGTGAGATACAGATTATTATAAATGGGTTAAATCAAGATGTGAGAGTTAGCCAATAAGAGGCTGAAGATAATGGTCCAGGAGGTAATTTAATTAATGCAGTTTCTCTGTGATTATTTTGGGTGTAAGCTAACTGGGCAGCCAGAACAAGGGGACTTGCTCCCTGTAACATGGACCTTCCTTGCTGCTGATGTTGGATCCAGATATAGAAATCTCAGGAATTCTTAAGAACTACGTCTGCCTATGTGCAGCCATGCCCCACATCATGATAATGCACTAAACCTCTGAAACTGAGTGCAGTCCCCAATTAAATGCTTTTTATAAGCATTATGATTGTCTTTGTGTCTCTTCACAGGAGTAGAAAATTAGCTAAGACAACTTTTACATGGAAACTTTAGTAACTTGGGTTTAAAATATACTACATTGCAGTATTTTATGAACACTCTGAAATACTCAAAGTAATTTGGCTATTATTTACTTTGATATCTCAGTTCTCATTATTTACCCCTGCTGTAGGAATTTTTACCACCTGTAGCCTTTATATTACCTGCCCAGTTGGGCATGACCTCTCTTTTACAATATATGCTGGTGTAAACTGTGTATCTGTCCTCTTTTCTGGCTACAGGGTTAGGTTGCTGTTCCCCATTCCAACAGAGGATTGTGAACTGTGATTGTACTCCTAAATAAATATCCTTGTATTAAACTCAATTATGAGCCAATGTGGGATTTGGTTTTAGTGTCCTTCTTCATCTGGTGCTTCATGTGGATGCAAAGTCCGCACCTACCAGGTAGATTGGCTTAAAGGCCTAAATGGTCCACAGCCCAGAAAGTCTCCCGCCTCAACCTGCTTGACTTGCTTTTACTTACTGTTTTTTTATTTTTTTTATTTTTATTTTTTTTAACCCCCAACTACAGTGAAATTAACTGCAGGCAACAACTTGGAAATTTCCCAAGTCTGCACATGCTGTCTGCCCCCACTACCACATTCCCTGCTGCTTGGTGACTTGTGCAACTTCCAGTTTGTATTCCTGGCTTCTGAGTTCTGAACTTCTTGATCTGTGTATGGAATTGATTTTACTGCTTTTAATTTCTTAAGAAAAGCATATTTCTCAGTATTTAACCAGCACTGAGGTGGAGAAAACAAAGCTCCTTAGGACTTTCATAGCACCAGGTTGCACCTCTAATTGTGACTCTCCAACCATGACACCTGCTAGAAAATAAAGATTATTTTCCTAAAACATTTACTGGATTTGATAACAGGTAATTAATAAATCAATAAATTTGAAAGTTATGTAATTACAGACAACATTACCATTGAAACTTTTAGTAGCTTTTTTGCTAATACTATGGTTGCATTCTGCAAGGATGATATGGTTAATACATCCATTTATTGGATATTGGGACTCATTTTTTTCTTAATATTATATCTTCAGAAATGGTTTGATAGCTTAGCCAAGAATGAGACACTTTTAGAAATGATACAGTCTTTACAGACTAATAATGAACAACTAGCTGACAGGATTAATACCATCTTAAGTCAAAGTTACCTGAAAAAAATAATACTATTGAAAAGGGTAACATTAATTTGACAGGCAAAATTGAATCCATATCTGAGGGTACTGTGAAATTATCTAAAAGAATTCATACTGTTGAATTTGACAATCAAAATTTGTTAAAAAGTTATAATAGGTTAGCAGACAAAGTATCTCTCCAGGATGGCAATCTGCACACTATCCAAATAATGTCCAAGTGTTATAGATAACACATGAGGTTATAGATAACCTCATGTGTTATCTTTAACCTCATGTGTTATCTTTAAAGGAAAAATCAGACCATGAAATCACATATGCAGAATGAGGACCAGAGGTAAGGTACCTCAATGAAATTACTACAAATATATACAGGCCAGGAGATTCAGGCTTTACAAATGCAATATTTAAAAAATTTGAAAAGATTGAGGAAATTGTTGGAGCTGATGAATGGGAAAGAAGGTGCAAGGATAAGAATCAGCATTGACAGTAGCTGTCAAAGATGACTTACCCCAGGTTTTCACTTCCTGCCCTGTAATGAACTCTGACAAAGTATTAAGTTCTAAAGGCCCAAAAGGATTCAAAGAAGGTATATGGAAACCTATAGGAATTAATGATCTAAAAGAAATTAAGCAAGCAATTGTAACTTACACCTTGCATTCTGCATTTGTTTAGGAGATGGTAAAGACATGGGCTCTGGCATTAAAGCGATACCACATAACTGGCTTCAGCTAGTTTCAGCAGTCCTGGATGACAGGCATCAACTGATGTTTAAATGTTATTTCAGAATAGAGCATAGAATTTTAGAACAACAGAGAAAAATAAAAGGATTTTAGACTTCCCCAAATCAAATTCTTGGTTAGGTCACTTATGGTGACCCACAGACTCAAGCTCTTTACAATGAACAAACCTTGTCCCTATGCCACAAAGCAGCCTTAAATGCTTGGAACAGGATTCAAGAACTAGGAAAATGAATTGAATCATATACCAGCATTATACAGGGCCAGAGATAACACTTTAGTGACATTTCACATTGATTGACTAACACTGTACAAATAGGAGTAACAGACCCAGATGCTAGACAAGTACTTATTGAACCTCTGGCTTTGAAAATGACAACTTAGAATGTAAAAAGATACTTGGAACTTTAAAGTTTAGATCAGCATCAATGGATGGATGTATCTGGCATACAATGAACATTGAGATATTTGACTATAATACTTAAATTTGGGAAGGAGAAACAATTTCCAAAGGAATGAGAAAACATCAAAATGCCTAATGGTTTAATTGTGATAGAATAGTACACCTGAGAAGGCCTTGTAGACAAGAAATTCCTAGGAATAATATATCCTCTGAGAATGGCAAGAATAGGATGACTCAGCCTTCAGGTATATGTAGAAGGTGTGGCAAAGGGTGACATTGGACCAATGAATACAGATCAACAAAAGACAGACAAGGCAAATTGATACCTTCAGGAAACTCCTTGGGGGGACCTCTTGCAGGCCCCCAAGTCAAAAATGGTTGAGTTATTCCCAGTCACTGTGGTGGGCATGTCACACCAGGAAAATTAAGAAGTCTGAAGCCTTCTGTAAAAAAAATCATACTGTTCTAGATGATGAAATAAATATGAAGGCTAAATCAAAAATTCCACTAGGAAATAGGAAATGTATATTATAGAAGATTTCTATAAATGATCAAACAGAAAAGCTAAGAGTACATATAAATGACATTGTAATTGTGGGTTTGATAGACAGGGATGCAGACGTGAATATCATTACTCCAGAATATTGGCATCCAATGTGACCTCTTAAAAAACAGATGTTCAATTATTATAAATTGAAACCCTATTTCAAGTGAAATAAAGCACAAGATGGGTTAAATTTGTAGAGCTAGAAGAACAGAGAGGAAAGATGAGGCCATATGTGGCTAATATTGCAGTGAATTTATGGGGTTGTGACCTGATGCAGCAATGTAATGCCCAGATATAAATTCCTGCAGTCCCCAAAACTCATATCTGGGAAGGGTATTTTAAGGCATTATACACAAAGGTCACCAGACATTCAGGCTGTACAACAACACAAAGCAACTATCAAAACTTTAGAGGTACCAATGAACCTACCTTTAAAATAGCTAACTGTAAAACCAATTTGGGTTAAATGGTGATCATTAACAGAACACAGACTGCAGGCATTAGAACAGCTGGTATAGAAACAACCAGATGCTCACTATATTGATGAATCAACCAACCCTTGGAATTCTCCTGTATTTATTGTTCAAAAGAAATCTGGTAAATGGAAAATGGTGGAAGGTCTAAGAGCTGTCAACAAGGTAATTCAACCTATGGGCCCTCTACAGTCTGGAATTCCTGTCTTCTCTGTTACCCAAAGGATGGCCTCTTATAGTTATTTACTTAAAAGAATTTTTTCTTCACTATATCTTTACAAGGAAAGGATAGAGAAAAAGTTGCCTTCACAGTGCTTATTTCTAATAATTCTTACCCCAGTAGGAGATGCCTAGTAGGAGATGCCTTCCACAGGAAATGCTCAATAGCCTCACACTCAATAGCAGATACTTTGTAAGTCAGCCACTGGAAATACTACGTAAAAAATATCCTAAATCTATAATTTACATAGATGACATTTTTCTATCTTATTCAAACATTCATACTTTAGAAAGAATGTTTAAACAAGTAAAGAATGGTTTGCCAAAATGGGTATTGAAAGTTGCATCTGAAAAAAATACAGACAGAAGATTCTATCAATTACCTAGGTTATAGAATAGGTTTACAGAAAATTAAATCACAAAAGGCACAAATAAGGAGAGACCAATTGAGGACTCTTAATGACTTTCCAAGATTATTAGGAGACATTTCCAGTCTATGAACAGGTGTTGGGATAATACCTGATCTAATAATTTATTTAAACAAAACCTTATATGATGATAAAGACTTAAATAGTCCAAGAGACTTAACAGCTGAATCAATAAAGGCATTGACAATTGTTGAGGAGAAATTACAGAAGGCATATGAAGGTGATTTGGTGAATCCAAATCTTAATTGTATTCTAGTTGTATTATCTTCCAGAATTTCTCCTACAGGAATTTTAATCAGAGGGACAATATCATCTTAGAATGGATCTTTTATCACATAAACCATGCAAAAAAATAAAACTTATGTGGATAAATTGTCTGAATTAATTATTAAATGTAAATTATACGTTGCCAGTTAGCAGGTATACACTCAGCAGAGATTGTAGTGCCTTTTACTATTGATGAAATAAAAATGTTGTGGAAGACAATGAACCATGCATGGAAAAGAGCTTGTGCTAATTGGAGAAATTAACAGCAATTATCCAAAAAGTGACAGACTTAACCTTATAAAGAGAACCTCTTGCATTCTTCCTCAATATAAACATGTGATGCTCCAATAATTGGAGCCTGTACATTTTATAATGAAGCAAATAAATCAGGGAAGACAGGCTACAAATCAGAAGAATTAAGTAAAGTGGAACAAGGCCCTTATAATTCTGTCCAAAAGGCAGAGTTTTATGCTATTCTCTTGGTGCTTAGGGATTTTAAATGACCTCTTAATATAGTTAATGATTCACAATATGAAGAAACAGTTGTTTTGCATACTGAAACTTTTGAATTTATACCAGATGATGCAGAATTGACTTCATTATTCATAAAGGTTCTAGATATAATCATGAATAGGCTTTGTCCCATACGCATAGCACACATCCAATGGGTCTACCAGGTCCTCTATCATAAGGAAATGCAGAAATTGATTGATTACTGATTTTATGTTTGTTGAAGGCCTCAGGATTCCATAGGAAACATCATGTCAATAGCAAAGGTGTAAAGAAAGAGTCTTTTTATTACATGCAGGAAGCTAAAGAGGTTCTAAAGAGATGTCCTACTTCTTTCTATAGCCATACACCACTACCTGCAGGGACTAACTCAAAGTGTACTCACAGGAATGAAGTCTAGCAGATTGATGTGTTCCACTTTGCAGAATTTGGAAAATTAAAATATGTACACCACACCATTGACACTTATTCAGGTTTTTAGTGGGCAACTGCTTTAAGCTCAGAAAAGGCTGATTCAGTAATCACACATTTATTAGATGCTATGGCCATCATCGGTATACCTGCACATATAAAGACAGATAATGGTCCAGCACATACCACTAAGTAAATGAAACACTTTTTACTTATTATAATATAAAGCATATTACAGGTATACCACACAGTCCTACAGGTCAAAAAGATCAAATTGAACTATAAAGGATATGTTAAACAAACAGAAAGAGATGGAAAATAACCCCAGACAGAGATTACATAATGCTTTGTTAACCTTGAAAATCTGGACTCTAATGAGAAAGGGACAACAGCAGCAGAGAGACACTGGATAATAGAAAAGTCTTCTGAGTTAAATCAGCTGGTATATTTAAAGGATGTGTTGACCTCACAATAAAAGCCAGAAGATGTGCTGCTTTCAGAAGGGGTTTTACTCTTGTTTCCACAGGAGGGGAAAAACTATGGATACCATCAAAATTAATAAATATTCATTTTGAAAAAGAAATCTCTTGAGAAAGAGAAATGACAAATTGTCCACAATGGTGACATCCATACAGGTGGTAAGGAAAGCATGTGGGGTTGGGGCAGAGTTCTGTTCTTGTCTTTACAGGAAAATATACACCTTAAAAAATTCAAAAGACCTTGGATATTTGGATCCTGACAGAAAGAAAAATAACTATCCAATATGTATCATCAAGAGGAGCATGACCTGTAAGGACAGGTTATTAAAACATATACATTTACATATCTCTATCTATCTATCTATCTATCTATCTATCTATCTATCTATCTATCTATCTCTATAAACATTTATAAATATATAGAGCTGGTTTTGGAGTTGGACAGCAACTCTGTTCTTCTCTAAATCCAAGCATGTTGTTAAAAGAAAAATTCGGATTTCTGTCTCATGTCAAGAGCCATGAGACATGGTATGGAACAGGTATTAAGATTCATAGGTCAATAGTCATCCATGTTTGTCATGCTTATTGACTAATAAGGTCCTTTAGATAAACAGAGATTGTATTCTGCATAGATAGATAATCTTCAACCACTTCAAAGAGTTGTAGAATATGGCATTTAAAAATTTAGAATTTTCTTGACGTGAGACACAATTGCTCCTATTAGCACCCTATTCCCAAGAGAATGTTGAGCACTAAAGACACTCAATTTGGAGCTTTTTTCTTCCCGGCAAAACTAGCATTTGGGCATGTATTGACTACTGACAAAATGTACAGTGTCCTAACAGGACTAGCAGGATATAAGAAAAAAAAGACTGTTAAGTCTTGCAAAGACAGAGTAAGATGGTTTTGAAAAATTCCCTGACTCTAAAAATGGTCTGTCAGTTACTCTAGGCCTTAGCCAAAGTTGGTTGCTCCAACATTTCAAATGAGACTTGAGTGATTTCCCAGATAGCCAGTTGTCTCTGTCATTTGTTGCACTTTTTAGAAGTTGCTTGATTGTACTTCCTTCTTGCTCAAGTAATATCATTTCCCTTCTTGGATCTTTTTGGGGTTGAAGACTAGATAATTGTAGTTACTTTTCTCTCATGACTTGGCAAAGTTATTTATTATATAAGACTTAAACTCATTAGAATAGGATAATTATTGAAACATTTATTACATGTTTCTTGCTTGATGTTGTTTATGCTGGCTGTAATTTTAATTTTTATACCTTGTATTTGTTCTTATGGTATATAACTTTGTATTAGGTTTAGAACTTTCTTGTTTAAACAAAAGAGGAGGTGCTGTAGGAATTCCTACTGCCAGTAGTTGTTAAGTTACCCGACCACTTGGGCGTGGCCTCAGCCAATGCATTCAAATGTTCTTTCAACTTTTTCTTCTTTGAGTTTAAGTGTGGTTAGTTTCATGTTGAGATCTTTAATCCATCTGGACTTGATTTTTGTGCATGAAAATAAATGTGGGTCTACTTTCATTCTATCACAAGTTGATATCCAGTTATGCCAACACCATTTGTTGAATATGCTTTCTTTATTCCACTTTATAATTTTAGCTTGTTTGTCAAAAATTAGGTATTGTTGGTGTGTGGATTGATAACTGTGTCTTTGATTAGAGTTCATTCGTCCGCTTCTCTGTTTTTATGCCAAGGTTTATAATCTTTAAAAACAGCTTTAAGTGCTCAATAGATGACTGTAAAATTATTTATAAACAAAATAGCTTTTATATGATTGCTAATGCTATCTTTGACATTGATACCCACATACATATGTGTATACATGTTATATATGTATATTTATATTATATAAATTTATGTATGTAAATTTTTTTCAAGATAAGCGGCTCAACAGTTTGCTTTTTTTCCAGAGGACCTGAATTTCATATCTAGGACCCACAAGTTAGACTCCAAAATGTCCTGACATGAACATTTATTCCTTGGCAATAAAGTACACAGTGTGTGTACACATACACACACACACACATACACACACAAAAAAAACCAAATTGTTTAAAATTAATGTGGAGGTAAACATAATATAAGTAAACCATTAGGTCCTGTCCCCTGGTAACTGACCTAAATCCATCATTTTGGAAATAATATCAGCATGGGAATAGATTCCCTTAAAAACTCTTTTGAGAACCTGTTTTGCTACTCTTACTATCACATGTGTATTTGTGCATCAATGTGGTAACAAGAATGATTCTGAGTCATGGTTCACAAATTCTACAACTGAGAAGAAACAATTTCTGTTTATAAATTATCCAGACTGACATAATTTATTATAGCAGCAAAACTGAAATGAAATATCTATAATACATAACTAAAAACTAGTATGTAAAAATATATTCAGATAAAGACATAATATTTGTTTCAAATTGGGAATACTTGTATATTACACAACTCAGCATTTAAGAATCACACTGAGTATGTAATTAGCTTGTACAGGATTGCCTTTAACTTGATGACTGTCTTGGTAAACATAGAGATTTTTGTTATGTTGCTATTGTGTTGCATTATCCTTGTTTATGTCTTTTTCTACGAGTCAAAACAATATCAAATTCTGCTATAGGATATTAATAACCACTAGCAAACTTACTTACATGTGACATTTTTATTTTAATAAATAGACCTTTTATTTTTACTACATTCAAGAATAACTATTAATAAAAAAGGACTTCGAAGGCTGAAAGTATTAAAATTTCTTGGAAGGATATTCATTTCCTGAATGAAAGATTAAGGTAACAGCAACATACAATCTATGCTGGTGCAGTTTGGGGCAACAATAAAGAGAGTCATTAAAGTAGATGCAATGTGTAAGTTGATACCCTCAAAGACTTATCTTCATAATAATAAGCAATAATAAAAGCTCCAAAAAGATGTTCCCAAAAAACCAATATCATCATTTGCATATCTAGTGTCTACTCATAAGGATAAACATTAATATCTGACCTTAAACTTATGGATTTGATATTTTAATTTCCTCTTTGGCAAAGTCCACTAAATGTTAGACATTAGAAATGAAAATGAATGTTATAGACTAGATTCATAAAAATCTACTATCTGTAAACAAATAAAGAAAAAATCTCTGTGAAAAGTATGCAAGGAAATGAGGCACAAAGTAATAGAAGACATATATACACAAAAGAAAAGTGATAATGATGAGTCTGCAGTGGCTTAATGATAAAAACTTGACTATGTATATCATTATATTATCCTCATTAACTTTAAAATATATTGAAGGAAACTGGCTTCAGGTGTTTCAAAATTACAGTTTTCTGAAGAAATTCTACCTATCTTCCTGGAACAATCTGTTGAACAATCTGTTCATTGTTCCAGATAGTAGGGATGAAATTTATGTTCTACTGAAAAGATAAATAAAATCAAACATACAACAGAAAAAATGATTTCTGATGAGCATAACTGTTTTGAAAACAAGAGAGTTGCAAATAGAATTCTTAGTAGAATACCGGATAAGTATGTTTTACATTGGTTGCTCAGGAAACGTTTGTAAAAAAAGTGACTTCCAACAAACGACTGAATTGTAAGAGATTATCAGGGAAGGAAATATCAGAGAAGGCATTGCTTAAAAGCGATAATCATATAAATGCCAGAAGTACTATATAATTGGTTTTAAACCAGGTATATACCTGTATTTCTATTGGATCATTTTTCATATGCTGACAGGAGTAGTACCCCTGCTTATAAATGTAAAAAATAAACAAAACACTCTCAAAGAAATTATCAGTGTGTATTGGTAGTGATATAAAGGAGTGCCTTATTTTCTTTCATCATTAATTGTTAAAATAAGACTAACCTGCTGTAATGTGTTTTAATTTAAATATATTTATAACACTTTACATTGTCATTTCCTCCCTCCAGGCCCTTCTGGCTACCCTCACTCAAATGCTTCTTTTATCTGTCACTCCCATGTTTATAGACTCTTTCTCTTTCATTATTATTGCTATATCTATGTGTATAGGTACAACACACACATATATATAATATATAATGTAATGTCACACACAATCTTCTGAATTTTTTATGTGATTTCAGAGATGAGTACTCTGCATTTGACAACTAATAAGGAAGCACATCCCTGGGAGAAGTGCTTTTCCCTCAGAAAACATTAATTTCCTGTTGTTTTTCACCTAAGGGTGGGACCCTGCAGATTTTTCGCCTTCCACATTCAAATGTCCCGTTTATTAATATTGCATTTGCTCTGGTATTGCTTATTGGGTGATTTCTAGGAAAAATGCTTCAAAGCAGACTTCCTGGTATTATGGCTCTTACAATCATTCTCTCTGTTCATGTTCCCTGGGCTGTAGATGCAGGATCTGTGATGTAGATTTATCTTCTGGGGCTGGGCTCCCAATAATTTGTTGCTCTCTGCATAATATTCAGGTGTGATGTTACGTGTGGTGTTAGAGAGACTACTTTGATGAGAAGTGGTAGCTATACTTCTCTGTGGGTATAAAGATAGGATTTAAAGAGCAATAATGAATCATGTTTGTCCAGAAAATTAGCAGTAGTAGATTTTTCCCCCTAACGCCCATGACTTCACAAGCATGAGGAAGCTGGCTAGGTTTCTATACCCTTTAACGATGAAATAATAGTAGATACTCTTCTGGGTCATAATGTGGCATACATAGTCACAGGTTCTTTGTCCTATTAACAGGACTGAGTATGGGTTTCATTTTGTGTCCTAGACCTTAAATCTAACAATAAACTTGTGGGTTACTCCCATAACAAAACTGCAAAATTTAGTCAGTAAGGATACAGCTTGCAGATTTATCTCAGTATTATTTTTATATTGCCCTGTGACTTCAGTATATGGTGTCTTCAGCAATAGGGTCTTCCTGTCAACTTCTGGAGGGTAACTAAGAGCAATGTTAAAGTTTATAAAGTTTGGCGTTATCTATGAGATCCTACTGGTTGACAATTTTTTTTAAAGGCAAATCATTTCTGCCACAGGATTATTTGATAACTATAATGGTTGACAGAGGTATTTTCCCTGTTTTTATGTAAATTCACTTAATCCATTTGAACTTTTACTTATTTGTGTGTGTGTGCATGTGCACGTGTGTGTGTATGTGTGTGTGTGTGTGTGTGTGTGTGTTTCTGCAGTAGGAAATTGTCATTTGGCACTTTCAAAGTCTCTCAGGATATTTATCCCTTCCCATTTCCCAACAAATTAGCTTTTCCTCCTCTGTTATTCCCTTTTTCCACATTGTATCACCTTGCATTCTACTCCACTCCCTTAAGATCCCTTTATGGGCCCTCACAAGTTTTCTGACCTCTGTGACATGTAAACTGTGGCATTCTTTCAGCCCCTTTTTTCTGATGTTCCCTGAACTGTACAGGATGACATAATTGCCTTGTTTAAAGTGAGCCCTGTAGTGATAAGGGGAGAAGGCCTGCTTTTCGTCCAGCCCAGCTCCCGCACGGCTAGCTTATACCCCAAAATAAC
>LOEQ01002876.1:0-26331 GCA_001685075.1 Bramus lutescens | reverse complement strand
CAAGGCAGTTTCTTTATTAACCAATGAAAGTTAACACATAGACAGATGACCCTCCTACATCAGAGCCCTTAACCATTATTTTCCTTGAAATGCCTTAAGTCCCTTTATTCACTACAAAGAAGCTTATCTCTTAATGCTAGAGTAACCTTTGCATATTGATACAATTACACACACACACACACACACACACACACACACACACATATTTGAGGCCCTGCCAGTTTAACTAAACAGAAGAAAGTTTCTTTATAAGACATATAGCTTTGCTAGCCATGTGACTTTATGCACATGGTACTTACAACAGTTGTTCAGTACCATGTATGGCTTATTTTCTGTGAATAAACCCTCAAATCCAAGCACAGAGTGGTTGGTTATACCCATTAATACCCATGGCACTGCTGTCCAAGCAGTCACATAATACTAAGTTCATAATTAAATAAGGCCACTGGTTTCTTTTATCCCCTCAGAGCTGTGAAAGCTACCCAGCAGGCAATGAGCCTTCATGCCCCTTTTAATTTTGTTTTTATTCTATATCTTGCAACCAAAGTTTGTTTCGTGTTCAGCAATAGACTTTATTATAACTTCCACAGTCCACTTCAATTTTCCTTGAAGTTTTGACAGTTAGTTTAAGTAAATTATAGCTAATACTGAGTGAACAAACACGTCTAACAATGTTATTTTCCTATGCTTCCTTTGAAGCACAGTGACCACAATGCCAAGCTATTTGAAAAAAAAAAAGGTTATATGTTGGATAGAGTTGCCATTCTGATTCTTAGTATTCTAGTGAACATCCTGAGTCGTATGTCTCTTGCTGATTCAGCCAAGGAAAACATGGAATTTGCCAAAGAGGTTTATAGCAGTCTTCTCTAGTTTCCTTATATTCCCTACTTCCCACTGGCTTCCTAATCTCTCCAGTAACTGACTTTAAATGGAAATATCACATGAAGGAATAAATAGAATTGTTCAAAATTTCAAAACATGCAGAAATTATATATGCTAAATCACTGGTGTCTTACAATTCAATAACATGTTTTACTTCAGGATGTTTCTTTTAAATATACTAGGAATTGTGGCAATTCATTGATCATATTTTTGTCTAAATTAGAACACAGTAAAGTTTGCTGAAATTTTATTTAGAGAATATGCATAATTTAGGTGAGTTTGAGTAATGAAAAAATCACAGTCATCTCAAGACAGCTAAGGTACTTTCATCAATTGTAAAGAGATTGTGTTTTGGGGACAGTGAGACCAGTGAGAGCCATTAAAGATAATTACTCCATAAAATTTTGCATTAAAAAATCCTTGAAGTGAAACTGCTTTCAAATTTTAAAAGAAATCTCCAACAATAAACACATTGGTACCATGCACTGGAAAAAAATTGCACGAAAGAAATATTTAGAAGTTGAATTATTTGTTTGAGATCAGATGGAGTGGTCGAAGCCTTTCTCTTCAGAACTCTTTGAGGTAGATCTCTATGTAGTCAAGGATGTTTGGTTTATAGAGATAGTTCTAGGGCAGCCAGAGATAAATAGAGACACCCTGTCTTTAAAAAAAAATGTTTCAATTCTGGCTGGACTGTGGTGGCAACACTCTTAATCCCAGCACTTGGAAAGGAGAGGCAGGTGGATCTCTGGGATTCAAGTCCAGCTTGGTCTACAGAGTGAGTTCCAGGACAACCAAGGCTGTTAAAGAGGAAAACCCTGCCTGTCTTGAAAAACAAAGCAAAACAAATAAATGTTTCAGTTTGAACAGAGTATTAATAAGCTACTGACATAGCACTATAAATTAAATTTATTTGATCTACCTGTTAACCAGAAATAGAAATCACTCTTTTAGTAAAAAGATACAGATTATTAACTAAATAATATGGTTGGTATAGAAAGGAAGAGTTAAAATCTATCACCTTTGAAACCCCATATGCTTTCATACATGGAATATGTACACTGTAGAAAAACAATAATGTTAATATCTAAAATAATTGTCAGGGACCACCTTTGAAAAGTATACCATTTACCTGAGTAGGGGCATGGAAATTAGAAAAGTTAGTAAAGAGAATGAGGATGTCAGTGAAAATAATAAAACAGAAACATAGTATGGGGAAAAAGTTCCAGCAAATACTGAAATTGCCCACATTTAATTTTTCATACACTTTTATACTCCAATACATTGGGGGGGAGGCAAAAGACTGCCTTAACATAATAACAAGGAAAACTAGAAGAGTTACTTGTTTTAGTACTTTGAGTCATCAAGCCATTAATTCACAAGAAAAGCTTTTTGTTGTTTAGGCAGTGAACCCATCCTAGAACAAGTATCCTGAAGGCAGCCACTTCCTAGATCAAAGCTCTTAATCAAAAGAAGGAGCAGAAGTATGCTAGAATTCTCTGACCTTTTATCAGGGTGGAATAAATATACCTGTATGGATGACATTAATGTGCAAAACTCCAAGTAACCACTCCCTAGGTCAGGTAATTTTGCCACAATTGTTGTCAACAACTTTAAGCAACCTCAGACACTCTGACCTTCAGAGAAAGTAGAAATAGGCTCACATTTTTGTATTGCAACATGTAATTATATTAGAGAGAGTCCTGCAAAATAAAATATATGTTGATGTTCACAAGACAATGACATTAATAAAACATTATTTGTCTATTTTTATATGTGTATATATATATACACCGATAAGAGTGACCAAATGATAAATATGTGAAACAAGAGCATTATTTGATAGCGCAAAATTAACATTATATTTGCTTCTGTAAAACAATCATCAAACTGAGGAGAAATCTATAATCATGACCCAATCACTACAATACAGAATATTTAATAAATGATAGTTAAAATTTAATAAATAGCTATTCTTAAGCTCCTTTAATGCTCAAGAGTATAGGGTTCCTACTATTACCAACTAACTTTCATTCAGTAACAAAATTAAAATAGGTAACTTTCTTAAATTCAAGGAGTACTTTTAATGTAGTTAATGCAAGTTGATATAAAAATTTAAACTAACTGCAAAGCTGTAAATATCTCCATTTTATTGAAGTAAAACCTGAAATTTAGAATATCTAAATGGGTTGAGTTTTCCATGGTGGGAGAGCTTAAATTTGACACTGAAATTACCTGATGTGAGTGAGAAGGGAACACGGAACATGCAACAAAACTGCTTAGGAGTTTATTAGAGTGAGCATGTACAGGTCTGGGGAAGTCAGGGGGAGAGAGAGAGAGAGAGAGAGAGAGAGAGAGAGAGAGAGAGAGAGAGNGAAGAAGAAGAAGAAGAAGAAGAAGAAGAAGAAGAAGAAGAAGAAGAAGAAGAAGAAAGAAGAAGAAGAAGAAGAAGAAGAAGAAGAAGAAGAAGAAGAAGAAGAAGAAGGCACACCCAGTTTTTAAAATCTGTGTAGCCCATGTGCACAGGGGGTTGTTGACATGGCTAGATCATATGCAGATGACAAGGCTCACACATGCATGCAAGGGCTTAGCTGAGTCATACATGTAGGATGTAATCCATGCTGCATGTGGGTCATGTGGGCCCTTTAAAATCTCCAGGGGCTATTAAGCAGATCTGCCTGAGGGCTTGTATGCACATACATGGATCCTAGAACCTGGAAGTATCAGGCTTATTGTGGCTGAAATCATTACATTCCACCCATTTGTTTATTATAAAACTTTGTAAGTTTGGAGTCTTTAATGGGTGAGAATGGAGCTTCATAAGGTCTTTCATACCTGCTTCCTGCTGTTTCCCAGGTGTTCTCGAGACCAGGATTGATAAGGGAGTAATTAAATGATACTTATTCTGGACAAATCTGGTCCATTTTGATAGGTCCAATTGGTTCCCTGGAGCTTATATAAAATGTGTGAAAAGAAATAAATTTTAGACATAGTAAAAGCTTATGATTATGATAATATATTTCTGGAATGAAAGACAGTGGGGAGGAGGGAGGAAAAGAAGGGTGAATTATTGGAAAGGGGTATTATTAGACCACTCAATGTTTTACCTGAAGCAAATCTTAAGGCACTTTTCTCTTTAGCATCATGATATTACCTTAACATCCAGGAGACACTGCTGCAGTCAGTGATAAACCTGTTATGTTAAAGTCTGTTTTGTGAGTTTATATATTTATGTATTTATTTATTCATTCATTTATGTATTTATTTATTATGTATACAGTGTTCTGTCTGTGTGTATGCCTGCAGGCCAAAAGAGGGCACCAGACCCCATTACAGATAGTTGTGAGCCACCATGAGGTTACTGGGAATTGAACTCAAGACCTTTGGAAGAGCAAGCAATGCTCTTAACCTCTGAGCCATGTCTCCAGCCCCTGTTTTGTGAGTTTTTGGAGTTTGGGGCTGTGAATGTCCCCAAACTCATTATTGTTTCTTACCATCTGCTAAATTTACATAGCACTAAAAATTATTCTGTTGGCTTACAGCTATACCCATACACCAGAACTTCTCTCAAAACTTTTCAGAAAAGTTTCTTCTTGCAATAATTTGCAATTAACACACAGTCTCTCACTGAAACAAGCACCAGAAGTGATTAATATTCAGAGAACAAAATATTGTAGATTGTTTAGCACTAAGGCATTTATATCAAATCCCTCCTTGTAAGGGTCAGGAATCTTTGTGGGAAATGGGACAGAAGTTTGTAAGAACTAAAACATGTTTTTATGTATCAAATAAAAATCTTTTTATATAGTTTCTCTCATTTCCAAAGGTGGTAATGAAATCTTCTTTTAGATGAGGATGATATAGCGTGTATGATCTTCCCTTTATATCACAATTGAAGGAATTACAGATATCTGCTACCATGTTTGCTTCATTTAGGGATAGGCATCAAACCCAAGAGTTTGTGCATGAAGAGCAAGCATTCTACCAATTTATCTAGACAAGTGTTTGTCAGCTTTCCCAATTCTATGATCCTTTAATACAGTTAATTACTCATGTGGTGGTGACTCTGAACCATAAAATTTTCATTGCTACTTCATAACTGTAATTTTTTATAAAGTAATGTACATAACTGCTATGAATTACAATGTAAATATCTGAAATGCAGTATTTCTGCAATATGAACACCTCAAAGGGTCATGGCCCACAGGTTGAGAATCTCTGATCCATCTCCTCTCTTCAAATTTAAAAAATAGAGAATGAGGAAATAAATTTTACCTGAAAATATAAATAACTATATAAATATAAATAAGAAATCCAGTTGAAATGTTTAGAATTATGCTGAAAAACATATTCAAACTTATTAATCATGATATTATCACCTGTAAAATTATTAATCCATCAACATTTATTAAAGTATATCATGTGGGCTAAATAAATATTACATGGAACTAGAAAGAACCTGTTTCAAACCTTGAAACAGGTGAGATAAAGCTATTAAGAGGAAATGGGGCTAGAGCTGGGGCAGTAAATCAGGTTGAAGTGGAGAGTTACAGAAGGAATAAAGGATTGATGCCGCAGATTAAACCCATTCTTTGGCATGAAACTAAGGATCACACGGTTTATTAGATGATGTAAAATGTTGAGCGGTATCTGACATTGTTGGGGTCCTATGACCTGAATTATACCTAGAAATCTTATTGCGGAACCCGCATAATGATGAAGGGAAGACCTATAGCTACTGAAGAGATGCTTACTCCTCTGCTAGATATAGAATAGAGATTCAGGAATGAAAAGTTTTCAAGGATCGGCATAGAACTAGGGTGATGGCTCTTTTCAGCAAAGTGCTTGACCTGAGTTGATATCTTTAGTATTCACATGGTAAGCTGCCCTGAGTGTGCGGGCCTGTAACTGCTTTGGAGGAGAGCAAGCACAGGTAGTTGCCTTGAACTCACTGGCTACCAAACCTAAATAAAGCTATGAATTTCAGGTTCAATGTTTCAAGACATAAAGGTGGAAAATATTTTGGGTCTCTAACCTACAAAAAATGTGGACAGCTCCCACACATGCGTGCACACACACACACACACACACACACACACTATTTAAAAATCACTTTAAAAAACTAAAGTGTGGCTTGATTTAGGTTCATTTCCCAGTAGCTTAGTTGGTGGAAGGATGGGCTGTCTTTGTCACAATTCTTCCTACCCTGTCCCAAGTCTTCTTGCTCACCCTCACTGCCTTTCTGCTGACTTTTACATACAGATCTGCCCAGTCTTAACATTCCCAATTATACAATTTCATCAGAATCAATGAAGGGACTTTACAATTTCCTAAGAGGACGTTTTCTGTTTCATTTTATTTTGTTTTGTTTTTCTTCCTAATTAATAACTTTGGGTCTGATTTGAAAAAAAAAGGGTAAATATTTGGAGTTAGGAGCAATTGAACCGCGAGAGGCTATTACCAAATACATTAAGAAAAGTACATGAAGCAGACACTATCTCTGGTATTAAAAAAAAAACTCAGCTGTTAATTATATATAGAGGTACACTTTCGAGCTACAACAAATTTGGAAAAACGGACTTTTCTAACTTTGATGCTGAGGTGAAGTAAGTACAGTCAGTAATTCATCAATGGTCTCCTGTGTTTTTTCTGACACCCAGTTCACTTTCCCTTGGAGAAGCTTTAATCTTAGATCTTTTGGAGAGCTGCCTCATCCTGGGGCACATAATCAGAAGAACAGCAGGTGAAAAGTTTATCCTACAGGCAGTCAAAACATTTCTGTTTCTCCGAACACATTCCTCATCTCCAATACAGCATGAATGAATATATGGCTTTGAGTCAGGGAGAGAAAGGGGAAAGAAACACTTATACAAGAAATCACAGGAGATAAGTAAAATGATTCCATCTGAGAATATGTCTTTAAGGGTCATTGTGTTTAAAATGACTTGAGCAAAGGAATGAGTCAAGGCAGGCATGATGATAAAAAGTTCCAATGCCAAGTTCCCAAGTTCCACCTTAATGGAAAAGAAAAAAAATGAGTCTATCATGTCTAATTGTTTTTGCAAAATGCAGTATCTAAGAGATGACAAGATCAGGGGATTGGGGTGGCATCAATCACTGGCAGGACACTCATTCTGAGGTGTAGGGGGAAATTAGAAAAAAAATATCTAGACTATTTCTACTGAATGAACCCATGTGGCAAACAAGATACATATGAAACCTTATATGTGTATGTCTGTGTGTGTATAATATACACATAGATATCACATGCATCTGTATTTAACAATAATTAAATAAAAATAAAAAGCATTAATTTGAAAGAGATGAAGGAGTAGAGAATTTAAGGAAGGGTTTAGATGGAGGAATGAGAAGGAGAAATATTGTAATTATATCATAATCTTCATAATCTAAATTTTTAATGAAACCCTAAGCTATGGGTAGGAGAACGTTTCAACATTATTTGACATTTTCCACAAATAAAGATGTTTTTAGTGCTGTATTGTTCAATTAATCAAAGATACTCAGAGAATGATGTGTTTTGATCTTTCTTTGCACTTAATCTGAATTCAACAAAGTAGACTAGAGTCTAGGGAACTCACAAAGTGATTAGGAGATATACAACAGTGATTGGGAGGTGGAATTTTTAGTCACAGAGACTCAGTGGCAAAGCAGCAGGTGGGGATGTGTAGACAAAGGGATGTTGAAACCAAGTTGCCTTCAGCATTTTTCCAATTCCACCTTCAGCATCTTTTCTACCTTCATTGTTTATATCTTCTCTTTAAATTTTATTTTATATTTTCTTCTTCTACTTTGCTAATTGATTTCTTTGTCATAATAAAATCTCAGGTACCAAATTATATTTCTGTTGTATCAATATGAGATAAAAGATAAAGAAAATCTCAAAGTAAAAATGCTAGGTCTTAGAAATAAAAATATCACTAATAGTGTAAATAATGATAGTAATTATTATTGGTTGGTATGGTCTATGAAATAGAGTCTAAGTATTGGATCTCGGGGCTAATCACTTTGTGTACTATATTCCTTGGTGTTGGAACACATATGTCACAAAAGAACTATTATTATCTTCAATTACATAACCAGGGACACCACTGGCCTTCAGGGATAATCATAGGGTAGTTGTAAGTGGTGAAAGCACCATTCAAACCAAAGTATTTGTACTCATATAGATTAAACTATTATGCTTTTCTGCTCACATGAATATAAACCCTGTCCGTTATCACCTTAATCCTGACCCACAAGGCAGAAGGCACATGAAGAATAAACAATCAAGAGAATTACATACAATTTTAATGATTTTCATTAATATCATTTAAGCTAAAGCATATAACTTCAAAAATATAATGAAATTTCATAACAGTATTTATGTACTCATTGTCTTTTCAGTATTTTGAGCATGTTAGCATGCTTACCATTTTGTATACTAACTTAGCATTTTTTCTAGTTGTAGCATTTTTTAGGATGATATGGAAACTTTAGGACATTTATTTTAAGGTATTGTGTCTCCTGTAGGAAATCTCCTAGAAGTCACAGCTCCTCTTTACAGTGTATTCTGCACATATCTCTAAGTGACAGAATTTTTAAAAGAAAGCTGTTGTATTATTCATAGTTTGAGAATAAGAATTATAAAACAAACAAAGCATCCTCAGAAAGACAGAATACAAAATGTGTGCATATAGATCCTGTGATGTTTACTGTGAACTTTAGAAACAGATCAACATGATACAAGTTGTTTTGAAGACACCGTTTTGGTGGGTAAGTTATCATTTAGTGTTTTTACAATTTTATTGTGCTTCATTTCACCGTTTTATATCATATAAGCTAGTAAACATTATCAAAATTTTGCTGAAAAGAAAAATAAATATTCAGCATTAGAATATTAAAAGTATTTTAAGACATTAGTATCAATATTTTAATACGTGTAAACCTGATACACTTCTCTGTTGATTATTTTTTTATAAATTGAGATAACTCTAAACAATATTATTCAAAATATGACAATTAATTCACTCTTTAATTAATAGCAGAAATAAAAGTTATCCCTGCCACTTCCTGTGGAGGAGGGACTCTGATTTAACAGGTTAAGGTCTGCTATTATATCACTTTCTCTGATTTTCTTCCCATATCTGACAAAACATCTTTTACCATTGGTATCTTAGAGATTATTTTTTTAGTTCCATGTTAGTTCAATAGATATAATGAGAATAGAGAGTATATTAAACTTTGAAAGAAATTCTCTAGTGTCATAACCCCTCCTGTGTGTTCTATGGCAGCTAGCCCAGTTCATCTCCCAAATGTCCTTGCCTCCTGGCTTCCACATTCTCAACTAGTCCTCGGGAGGAGATTTTGTATCCATTCTTACAGTATAATAGTTTTTACCATCCTGTTAATCTGATAACTGCTCTTATTGATAGATTAAGTCAACATTTAAACAGTTCCACAAAAGAAGAAAACACAAGCTCACCTCCAGCCACTTAGAATGAGACCCTGTTGTAACAGAAAATAATATCCCCTAAGCGATCCACAAGGAACTGTAATGTTATCAACAACCATGTTACCTGGGTGGAGATGTTTCCTTGGTTCATTATTCACAGGTCACCATTCTGAATAAATCATGATTCAATCTATAGAACTCATGAAGACAGAACCACCCAAACTGTATATTATTTTTGTCTTGATTTTGTTTAGTTTGCTTTGTTATTTAAAGAGACTATATACATAGTGGCCTCCAAGTCATAATCTTTCTATTTTATAATCCTAAGTGCAGGAAATTTTTTACAGGTATATGCCATCAAGCAAGCACTAATTTACTCCTAACTGTGGAAGCTATGTTATAGGCTATTTTATGTCACTATGTATGCTGCATTCTGTTGCTCAACGGGAGATAACAAATAGAGGTGTAACCTGCAATAGCCCATTCTGACTTTTCTGGCATCCTTAAACATGAAATTATTATAAGGAGCTAATTTCAATATGCTTGAGTAAACAAGTACCAGCATTTGCAAAAACAGTTGCTCTAAAAGACCAACTTATATTATAAAAGACCATTTATATGATGGTCTAGTATGATTTTTATAAACCTGACAGATGTTGATTTGTAATGTGTAAAAGAAAATATATGATGCAACTGTGCAAAAATAAATTATTTCGTTCCAGGATTTATTCAATGTCCTACAATTTCCCATGAAGCAGGTCCTGCTCTTTGAAGGATTTTGACCTTAACATGTTCTTCAACTATAAATAGCTATTTCCACTTTCTTCTTCAGTGCATCTTTTGATATTTCTTTTCTCAAAATGTTTCTTTAGTGATGTTTTCTGTTCACAGAAACACCTACTACAATACCATCCTTAAAAAATCATAGATACTAAGTTCATTTAATTCCGGCATACTGAACTCAAATTCCATGTATACATTTTCCAGTACAAAAGGTCAAGGATGCTTTGCTATCTACATGACTTTACTAGTGTGAAATTGAATATATTTCTTTGTTTCTAGTAAGAAATTGCTTTCCAATTTAAACAAGTTGGGTTTAGTTCTTCCAACTGAGTGTGAGGACTGCTTTATTTACTTTTTAAAGACATGGTGCTCTAGTCCTTAATAAAGACATTCCTAGATTTTAAATCTGGCAAGACATTTTGTACTTACTTTTTTCACATAAATGCTCTTAGGAGATGGGCTATCTAAACAGTAATGCAGTTTATCTAAAATTTATTCAAGTTGATGAGAAATATTAAGTCATCTGGCTCAGGAGTTGGGTCTATTTAGCTTGGACAAATGGCTTTCAAACTCCTTGCTTTTCTGGACCCACTAGAATGAAAATTACTTACAGCTTTTCTCGGTGTAAAGGAACTACAGAAAAAAAGAGCCTCTTGTTTTACTCCAATAATCTGCGAACACAGAAACTTCATCCTCTAGTCTTCCAGTCAGGACTAGCAGTCTGTCAAAAGCAGAGAACAACTAAACTTCATCGAAGAAACATAGATCAACTGAACTGACTGGAGGTATTCAGACCATCTGAACCATCTGGATAGAATACTCTAAACAGTTGAGTTGCTACAAGCTGCACAGTGTGTTCCAGGTGCCAAGCTGTTACATTTTGTCAACCCTTCTGGGATAGACTTTGGTGATGTAGCTGTCTTTGAATCCTTCCTGATCATGTAAGCAACCTATCACTAGTATTCCTGGAAGTAACCCCAATAAAATTGATTATTTCAACAAGTTGAACTTTTATGTATCTGTACTCTGGTCTGTTGTGAGCATGTGGCCTGGGGACAGTAAATATGTATTTTGTTTCCAAAAGCAAAAATTAGACACACAACATTTTCTCTAATTTTAGGAAAGAACATTGCCAAGTATTGGAATCTTTAGTATATTTCAATAACATTGGAACTTGGAAGGGAAGACTTTCCATTTCTTTACAGAAAAGAGTTCCTGAATAAATATATGACAAGGATATGTAAATCTAACCAGCAATGCTTGGATTGTATGTGGATAAGACTTAACAGGAATCTAAATGTGTAAAAGAATAAAGCATAGGCAAAGATTAATAACAAGATAATAAGCACACTATGTCTACTATATGTGAAATGTGCCTTTGCACTCTAAAGATATGTCAAATGTAAATAGCTATTTCCTTTAGGGCACATATTATTTAAAAGTTTTATTTCATATACTACAATAGGCTAAGAAAACAAAATCTAACCATGACAGTTTCTGATATTGTGTTTCTCATCTATAAACACTCCCTGGAAATTTATATGCCACACAGGAACCATGGAATCAGGTAGGTTATCTTCATTCTTCCTCCTCTTAAACTCTGATACACAGTCTCACCCAAACTTTGGAAACTACCAGTTGTGGCTTTTGTGTTCTCTCTTTGTGCATTCCCAGGGTTTATAAAGATGCTAGTAGCACATCCTACTTTTATTACTATTGTGGACTCCCTCAGCTGACCCCTTCTAGCCCATCTACATTCCAAAGTTTCAGAGCTGCCAATACCCACAATCACATTCTAAAATTAACCCACAGAGGGGAAAAATGTGGGACTCTCAGAAGCATTTCCCACAGGCAAATCTCAGCCACCACACCCTCCTAGGAAATAAAGGGCAATAGAAAAAAAGGAATAAAACACCCACCCAACAAACATAGGACAAGATATCAGCACATATGGTGTGGGAAGTCCTTCTGTCTATGTGTTGCTTTTGTTGATTAATGAATAAATCTGTTTTGGCCAGTAGCTTAGCAGAGTAGAGCTAGGTGGGAAATCTAAAATGAATGCTGGAAAGAAGAAGGTGGTGTCAGGGAAAAGTCATGTAGCCCCACTGGAGACAGATGTCAGATGTCGGCTGAAACTTTACCTGGCAATCCACAGCCACATGGCAACATGCACATTAATAGAAATGTGTTAATTTAAGATTTAAGAGCTAGCCAGGAATATGCTTAACCTGCTGGCCAAACAGTAGTGCAAATAATATAGTTTCTGTGTGATTATTTCAGGAGTCTGGGCAATCAGGAAGTGAACAAGCAGCCTCTGCTCAACACTATATTACTTTGGTAATATGGTAGTTGTAAGCTGTCCTCTAGGGCCCATGACCTCTCTAGTCACAGGTTATTGGTTAAGCTTACAATATTTGTCATGAATTCTCAATTCTCTCCTGTTAACTGGACTATATGTACAATTAGACAGAATTTGGATATCCCAAGTTAAAAGTGCCACTATTGCTCCATTGAGGATATATCGTGTATACCATCATTGTAGTGGTTCATAGACTTTACACCGGGTAGGTTATTAAGTTAGAGCTGTTACCCCTAAGTGTGAGTATCTCTGGTACAGGAAGGTACTGTATGCACAACCAAAGAAAAACAAACACCAACTCAGCTTCAAATCCTTTATCTACAATGCTGTCCAACCTGCAAGATATGCTAGGGTAATGGTGGCACAAATCTTGTAGGAATAACCAACCAATATCAGGTTAGATTTAAGGTCAACTCTATGAGATGAAATCCAGATCTGAAAGTAATTATATAAACATGGACCAGAAACAAGACAGTTCAGGGATCTATGGTAAACCAAAAAACACTTTTCAGAAAAGGAAGCTCTAAAATCACCCTTAATGACATTCTGCTATACTCATAGTTCAATGACAATGCTCAGCCATCATCAGAGAAGCTTCCTTCTCCAGCAGACGTAAAGAAATAGAGACTCATGGCCAGACAATACGTAGAAGGTGAGAGACCTTGAAACATGCAGCTCTAATGGATTTCTCCTTCAAATCCCTATTCACAGAGCTCAGGAAACCTTTTGAGGTGGAAAAGGAAAGAATATAAGAACGAGATGGGATGGAGGACATCAAGAAATCAATGCCCTTTAAATTCACATGAACAAAGGTCATATGAACTCTCAGAAACTGAAGCAGTATACACAGGGCCTACATAGGTCTGCACCAAGTCCTATGTGTATATATTATGGCTTCTAATATAGTGTGTTTATTGTTCTCATGACTGAGGGAATGAGTGGGTCTCTGATTCTTATGCTTTCCCTTAAGTTCTTTGTCTTCTGTTGGTCTGTCTTGTCCAACTTCAATGTAATAGTTTTGGTTTTATCTTATTATATTTTTATTTTGTGATATTTACAAAAAATGAATGAACAAATGAATACATGAATGAAAACAGCCTCTATAGTAAAGGTTAAGACTGGCCTGGTATTTATACCTGCTAGAAGTGAGAAAATACGTTTTCTCCTGTGGAGAGACACTGGGTTTATCAATCTTTCCAGGACTGACCTCATGTTCAAGAGAAGTGAGCCAAAATACAATGGATTCCAGTTTGTTTGTGTGTCTTTATTTGATTGCAGATTGGTGTGGTTTATTTGTTTGTTTGTGTTTTTCCTTTGGAGTCTTATTTTATTTTGTTTTCTTATTTGTGTGGTTTTTGTTGTTACATTGAGGTATTTTGTTTGTTTGTTTTGAGAAAGAAGTTAAAGATGTATTGCATAGGAGTGGATCTGAAAGTATTTGAGAGAGGAAAAGAATAAAATCAAAATATATTTAAATTCAGATATTGTTTTAAATAATAAAAAATAATAGAAAAACAAGGTTAAGATAGGATTTTAAACTTATTTATGAAACAAGGTAAATGAATCACTTAACAGCATCATTTTAATCATGATTGCAATAGTGTTCAAGCTAACTGATGACAAATTCTTAAGACTGAGGAGTCTACTTTTTCAGGGACCTCCCCAGCACACACACTGTGTGTGTATGGTGTATGTGTATAATGAAAACATACTTGTGGAATGGTGTGCATTGATCCAGTCCTGTCATGTTTTCATAGCAACATTCCTATAGGCTTTAAAAAAAAGCCACCTTTTATTACAAACAGAAGGCCACAATGCATATTGAAAACCAAAATTTACACAATTTACACACTGTCCTCACTACAAGATACATATTTTATTTATACAGCAAAATATCACATAATTTTAGTTCTGCATAGTCCTTACTCCCTATATGTAGGTGTAAATTGACACTGAAGTAGAAATAGGTTATAAATTTAAGCTCATTAAATTTAAATGTTCTGTTCAATATGACTAAGGCTTTTAATATCTAAGAATTTAGTACCTGGAGTATTTGTAGATAGGAGCATGTAGGATGAAGCAAACGCTGGCTAACACAAAAAAGTGCCCCAAAACCAATGTGATATAAATGCTGTACAACTTCATATGTGAAACTGAGTGGTCTGAATATCTATCATAAAAAAGACCACATTCATGACTAGGCAGATGGCATGTAGACACCACACATACACACACAAGTGTACAGAGCAATAAATATATGTACAAACATAAACATATAAAGCACACATATGCATTCATACACACAAATACATATACATGCACTCAAATAAAATAGACACATAGATAGCTACACATGCACACATAATTGGTATTATGTGGAAAAAAGGTATCTGTATGATAAAACAATTGAATCTAAATAATAATGTATTTTCCTCCTCTAAATAATATTATGAAATCAGAATATTAACTACTGTATAAGTTTGCTGCAATGATTTTCATACTAGATTTCTTTGTTAACTATTCCTTGACAGTAAACTATTTCAATATTTTACAGACATGAAAAGGCTGAAGATGAATAGTTATCATATTTAAATATCTTAATCCCAAGACACTTTCCTAGAGCTCCCTGTGGAAATCACAGAAGAGTGCATGATTTCCCAGAGGGTCTAGACCCATTGTCACAGTCACCCAAGGAGCCTTTTCTAAGGCCCTGTATTGCTCAACATTCAATATTGTCATTGTTTCTGCTTCATGAAATTCAAGTCATCTTTTTGTACCTACCGTTATCTTCCTTTTTCCCCATTTCAGGCAAACTTTTATTTTTTATTACTTTATAAATAATACCAATCAAAATTTCCACATCCTCCCTTCCTCCCACTTCTCTCCTTTTCCCCCACAGACCCTCCCCCTCTCCCTCCAGTCCTAAGAAAGAGCAAGGTACCCTTCCCTGTGGGAAGTCCAAGGCCCTCTCTACTCCATCCAGGCTTAGGAAGGTGAGCATCCAAACAGACTAGGATCCCAAAGAGCCAATACATGCAGTAGAAACAAGTCTCAGTGCCATTATCATTGGCTCAGTTTGCCCCATTGTCAGACACATTAAGAGAGTCCAGTTTGATCCCATGCTCATTCAGTCCCAGTCAAGCAGGATTTGGTGAGGTCCCATTGACACAGGCACACTTTCTCAGTGTGTGAACCAACCCCTCGTGGTCCTGACATCCTTGCTCATCTTCTCCCTCCTTCTGCTCTTCAACTAGATCTTGGGAGCTCAGTCTAGTGCTCCATTGTGGGTCTTTGTCTTTATCTACAACTTTTGCCTGAGGAAGGTTTTCTGGTGATATTTGAGATAGTCATCAGTCTGACTATGGGACAAGGCCAGTTCAGGCACCCTCTCTGTATCTCCATGGACTCCTGGGAACCCCTCCAGAGCCAAGCCTCTTGCCAACCTCAAAATGGCTCCCTCAATTAAGATATCTTCTTCACAATGTCAAGTGGTCTGTGACCAGTCAGTAGAAGCAGGGTCATCCTTGCTATGGGTTTGTCTGTCGTGCCCGAACTTCACTACCCTCAGTCCTGGTGCTGTGTGTTTTGCCTCTTTCTTCCATTATCAGATGTACTGACACTGTGGTAGTTCTTTTTGTTTGGTTGGGTTTTGTTTGTTTCTTTAAGGCAGGGTTTCTCTTTGGAAACCTGGCTGTCTTGATATTCAAGAGTGCTGGAATTAAAGGTGCTACCACCTCTGGAGAATGGTAGTGCTTAAATCCAAACCTGGCCAGATGAGGATGGTTGTTTTCTTTTTTGTTTGTTTGTTTTGTTTTGTGTTTTTTTTTTAGTATTTTTTCCATATTTCTTTTTTTATTAAAAATTTCCACCTCCTCCCCTCCTCCCATTTCCCTCTCACATCTTAGGGACTGGCAAGCCTGCACCAAAGAAGAAGGCACTTTCAGGTAAGCCCAACCACCTGAGTTCATGCCCTGGAACTCACTTGGTAAGATGAGAGAACTAACTCCTCCAAGTTTTCCTGTGACCTCCATGCCCACAAAATAAATTGAACTGTAATAAAGGTTTCTAAAGAGTTAAAAACAAGACAAAAAATACCTACCATTAACTTCTCTAGAAAAATTTTTTCACTCCATGTGATTGCCCTGATGCAGTACTTAGTGTGGAAGGGGTTAATGAATGTTGGATTTATAGATAGAGCCATTAAGTCATCTTGTTTATTATATAAATAGAAAGCTTTAAAAGTATGTTATGATTTCTAATGTATTTCTACACTATGTGCAATGAATTCTGAGCATGCCTAGGGTTGAGAAGGTGGGCATTTCCTTAGATTGTTTCCTTCATATTTATTAATGGCCAGTGCAACGTGCCAGAAATTCCCTGTAGGCTGATAACATCCTTGCTTCATGATTAGTCATTCTATTTAATTTTGCAACTAGCACTGGTATTTTCAATGTGATCTTAAAATCACAAGAAAGTTTTTCAATTCTTATTCTACTCTAAAATCCTTTGGACCTGCATTGTTGTAGCTTTATTTGTATTAGTTCTGAAACTGTCTAAATTCTAGAAATCTAGTCACACAACTGCTATTCTATTTTTCATTCTAAAATTTGAAAATTTTAAGCTAATAACTGACTTGCTATGATATAATATGCTCAAATTCTTGTTAAAACAGTTCAGAATCTACAATATGATAAAAGTTTAACATTTAATTGATCTACAAAATGCTTCTGTAGCAGTCTTGATGGAAACAATGATGCATGTAACAACCATATCAGAGAATTGACCATTAGTAGAAATAACATTCTGAGAGAAAACAAAAAGCTGATGTACCAGGAATGAAGCCTTCAATTGTATACTGAGAAGTGTTGGATTTCATTCATCATAGTCATTAACAGATCATTGGAAAGATAGAGAAAATAAATAGGGAGGGAGACAGACAGATAAATAGATGGGTGGGTGTATGGGTGTGTAAGCAGGCAGATAGGCAGATATATGATCATTTGCCATTTTTACAAAAAATTATTCAGGACTTAATTTATAATATTCACCTGCTGTCAGTTTCCAGCTCATCCCTGCTATTATACCATGTCTGTTTTCTGCCTCTGAAGATAATTTCTATTATATTATCAATGCTCTGATATTGTTGTTACATGTATTGTTGTTTCTATTACACACATCTAAAAAACATTTTGTAGATCTATCGTGGTATTAAACTTTTATCATAACATATTTATCACGAAAGTTATGCTTATTTTCAAATTTAATTTTATCAGTTTAGTGAGATATGGGATTCTTGCTATTGCCATTGGCTTCTGCTGTTCAGTTTTTCCCTTCCTTCTCATCATAAGTATCTCTAATGTGACAAGTATATTCAGTTGTTTACACTGGACATACTATCTGATCTCCTTGCACACATAAAAATGCTGACTATAGAATATGTAAGGTTGTAAATCATCTTACAATGTAATGAAAATGTTGTATTCAAGAAAAAGTTTACATGTGATATCTTTGCTACTTTCTTTTGTAGATTAACCTTGGCATTATGACGGTTTTCTATATATTTTAAAGCAATTATACTTAGAATACCATGTTAATAAAGCTGTTCAAATCTCTATTTAAAAGTATTTTGTGGGGCTGGAAAAATGTCTTAGAAGTTAAGGGTGTTCTTGCAGAGGACTGAGGTTTGATTCCCAGCACCCATACACTGATTCAGTGCCATGTGCAACTCCTATGGGATCTGATGCCCTCTTCTGACCTCCACAGGTGCTGTGCACATACATGGTAAATGAGAGGCATTCAGGTAATATGTGTTCATACAATATGAATTTTAAAAGATAGAATAATTTTATAATACATATTTGGACCCATGAGTTTGTTCTGTAGATAAAGAAGATGGTACACTGTTGGGATAATCTTCTTGTGTAAGTTGTGGAGATGCCTCTGTTTAACCAAGCCTAGTGGAGGCACTTTCTGATTGGTTTAATGAAGAGCTTAATGGCTAAAAACTAGGCAGGAGAGGATAGGCAGGAATTCTGGGTAGAGATAAGAACTCTGAAAAAATGATGTACATTAATACAAATGGGTTAATTTAAGCTTTAAGAGATTGAAATAAGCCTAAGCTAAGGCCAAGGTTTCATAATCAATAAACAGCCTACATGTCATTATTTGGGAGCTGGCATTACAAAGAAAGACCTGACATAGTGCATAGTTCTCCATATCTAAATTCAAAACATAAAAACCATGAGATGGCAAGGAAAAAAGAAACACTAGAGAGTCGACCTTTGTCTTCCATACTGGTGTTCCAGAATAAATGTTCCTACAATCACCATAGTACATTTGCAAATACTTAAAATCCTTGGTTTATCAGTGAGTTAGTTTTCATGCATAAAACTATCCAACACATGTCATAGGCTTTAACCCATATTTTTACTTTCATAATAGAATTCAGTATATGTAATAATTATGTGGATAAAATACAAAATAGAGCATGGGAATAAAGTCCTATTGGTAATATTTTTAGTGTTTTTGAAATTATACTATGGTAATTAAAGATTAATAGGCAGTATGGGGCAGAATTGGTAATTCTGACTCTATAATTTGGCAAATTTCCTGCTTTTTCTTCTAAAGGTAAGAAAGAAATGAGTGTAGGTAAATATACACTTGGATAAGAAAAATAATTATATGGATAAATGTATAACTAAACTCAGACTTGTTAAGTTTCAAGCTTTTGGTATCAAATTGAATAAGGCTCTTTTGAAAGTGGAGGTGGGATTTTAACTCTTTCGCTATATAGTATTTTCATCTCTGTTGTAGAACAATGTCTTTTTGGCCTGGCATGGTTATCATCATATTGATTGCCTATAAAGAGAGGTGTCCTCATGCTTCCTAGAACAAGAATCATGCATTATTCTGGGACAGTGAACTCCATGGGAGCAGGAGCAGATTCAGACCAGGGTCATTTGTGGAAACAAGACTGGATCAGCAACCTAAGCCAGAGCAGGTCTGAGGTGGCACAGCCCCATGAGAATGGAACTGAATCAACTATCTAGGCCAAAGTGGCCCTGAGATGGCAAGCTCCACAGGAGCTGGAGCAGATTAAGACCAGAGACAACTGTGGAGGACTGGCTAAGCCAGAAACCTGGGCCAGAGTAGACTTGGGACAGCAAACTCCACAACAAAAGTTACAGGGGAGCAACTGCTGAGCGAATGGGCCAGAGCCAAAGACCACTGTGGGTCTGGGTGTGAATCTGGAAACTTTGAGGGAGTAGACCTGAGCCAGGATCCTGTGGGTCTGAGCATGAGTCTAGAATCTCCGATGAACTAATCCTAAACCAGGACCTCTGCAAATCTGGGCATGAGTCTGGGACCGCCCAGGGATTATGCAGGAACCAGAGATCTCTGTGGGTCAAGGTGTAAGTCTGGGACCTCTGACAGAGTACTTCTGAGCCAGGACCTCTGTGAGTCTGGGCATCAGTCTGGGATTTCAAAGGGAGTAGGCAGAAACCAGAAACATCTGGAGGTCCCGGTGTGAGTCTAGGACCTCTGAGGGAGTAGGCTTTAGCCAGGTCCTCTGTGGGTCTGGGTGCCCCCAAATCTGGGAAGTCTGAGGGAGAAGATCAGAGCCAGAGACCTCTGCAGGAACAACTCCAAGCAACAGACCTCTGCAGGAGCAGATCCAGATGAGGGAGATTTACAGAAACATGTCTGAGCCGACAACCTAGGAGAGAGCAGGCCTGAAACAGCAAACTCCATGGGAGCAGAACAAAGCCTGGGAGTGCTGAGTGACTTCCAGGAACATGAAAAGACCAACTGACTGTACCGTGAGGAACATCCTTCTGAGCCATAGGCTTACTGGCACCTAGAAGATTAATCACCAGAATCCCAACTCCAACCACAACAATTAGAGGAAAAGATGACTAGACAAGGTAGGAACACACACAATATCACAAAGAGAAACAGGAAACCAGTAAAATATAGAGACCCTATAATATCAAGACTTAAACAAACAAATATAAATGAAGCAGAAGAAAATGACCTAAAAAATAACTTCAGTAAAATGTTTGAAACTCTTACAGCAGAAATGAGAGAAAAAGACAAACAAAAAATTGTGAGACATCAGCAAATCCCTTAAAAAGAACCAAGAAAAAACAATAAAACATATAAAGAAGCTATTCAAGACTTGAAAACCGAAATAGAGACAATAAAGAAACCACAAGCTGAGGGAATTATAGAAACAGAAATCATGAGAAAATGATCAAGCAAGCATCAAGAGAAGAATACAAGAGATGGAAGAGAGAATCTCAAATGCTGAAGAGACAATAGAGGAAATAAACTCATCAGTCAAAGAAAACATTAAATATAACAAGAGCTTAAACCAAAATATCTAGGAATTATGGGACACCATGAAAAAGCCAAACCTAAGAATAATAGGTATAGAAGGTCAGCTCAAAAAACACAAAATATATTTAACAAAATCATAGAAGAAAACTTTCCCAACATAAAAAATATGCCTATGAAGATACAAGAAGCACACAGTACATCAAACAGACTTAATAAAAAAGGCCTCTTGCCACATAATAATAAAAACACTAAACATACAAAATAAGGAAAGAATATTAAGAGATGCAAAAGAAAAACACTAAGTAACATATAGAGGCAAACCTATCAGAATTACATTTAACTTCTAATTGGAGACAATGAAAGCCAGAAGGTCATGGCCAAGCATTTATACAGACATTAAAAAACCGTGGATGCCAGCCAGGACTATTAAACCAAGCAAAACTTTCAATCATCATAGAAGGTCAAAACAAGATATTTTATGACAAAATCAGATATAACCAATACCTAGCCACAAACCCTCTCTACACAAAATATTAGAAGAAAAACTCTAACCTAAAGAAGCTGGGTACATCAACAAAACCACAGAAATAGATAATCTCATAACAGCAAATCCCAAAGGAGGGAAAAACACACAAATTAACATCACCAACAATGAAAATGTTAATTAATAGGAGATAGAAATCACTTGTCATTATTATATCTTAATATAAATGAACTCAACTAACCCATAAAAAAGCACAGGCTAACAGGTTGGATACAAAATCAGAATCCATCCTTCTGCATACAAGAAACACACCTCAACCTCAAAGAGAGACATCATCTCAGAGTAAAGGGTTGGAAAAAAAATATACCAATCAAATGGACCTAAGAAGCAAGCTGGTGTAGCTATCCATCATCCACCATGATCAAGTTAGCTTCATCACAGAGATTCAAGGATGGTTTAACATTCTAAAATCTGTCAACGTAGTCCACCATATAAACAACCTGAAAAATAAAAACCACATGCTCAGCTCATTAGATGCAAAAAAAAGCTTTTGACAAAATATAACATCCATTCACAATAAAGGTCTTGGAGAGAGCAAGGATACAAGGAATATACCTAAACATAATAAAGGCTATATCAAGCCAACAGCTAATATCAAACTAAATGGAGAGAAACTCCCAGCGATCCCACTGAAATCAGATGCAAGACAATGTTGTCAACTCTCTCCATATCTATTTAGTATAGTTCTTGAGGTCAAAAGGAGATCATGGGATACACAGAAAAGAAGTCAAACTCTCACTCTTTGCTGATGATATGATAGTTTACATAAGCAAACCCAAAAATTCTATCAAGGAACTTCTACAACTCCTAAACACATTCAGTAATGTAGCGGGATACAAGATTAACTCAAAAAAGAAATCAATAGCCCTCCTGTACACAGATGATAAAATGGCTGAGAAAGAAATCAGAAAAAAATCACCCTTCACAATAGACACAAATAGCATAAAATATCTCAGAGCACCTCTAATCAAACAAGTGGAAGACTTGTCTGACAAGAACTTTAAATCTTTGAAGAAAGAAAGAAAGAAAGAAAGACCAGCATGTGGAACGATCTCCCATGCTCTTGGGTAGGTAGAATAAACAGTAAAAATGGCAGTCTTACCAAAAGCAATCTACAGATTAAATGCAATGCCCATGAAATTCCTAGCAAAAATTTTCACAGACCTCAAAAGAATGGTACTAAACTTCATATAGAAAAGCAAAAAACCCAGGATAGCCAGAACAAACCTGTACAATAAAAGAACTTCTGGAAGCATCACAATCCCTGTCTTCAAACTCTACTACAGAGCTACAGTGCTGAAAACAGCCTGATATTGGCATAAGAACAGACAGGAGGACCAATGGAACTAAATCAAAGACCTAGATATTAATCCACTCACCTTTGAACACCTGATTTTTGGCAAAGAAGCAAAACATATAAAAATGGAAAAAAGAAAGCACATTTAACAAATGGTGCTGGCATAACTGGATATCAACATGTAGAAGAATAAAAATAGACCCATATCTATCACCGTGCATAAACCTCAAGTCCAAATGGATCAAAGTCCTCAACATAAAGTAAGTGAAACTGACCCTCATAGAAGAGAAAGTGGGAAGTACACTTGAACTCATTAGCACAGGAGACCACTTCCTAAGTATAATCCCAGTAGCACAGACACTGAGGAAACAATTAATAAATTGGACTTTCTGAAACTGAAGAGCTTCTGTAAAACAAAGGACATGGTCAACAAGACAAAATGATAGCCTACAGAGTGGAAAAAAATCTTCACCAGTCCCACATCAGACAGAGGTCTGATCACTAAAATATATAAAAAACTCAAGAAGTTGGTCATCATAAGAACAAATAATCCAATAGAAATATGGAGTGCAAACTTAAACAGAGAATTCTCAACAAAGGAATCTGAAATGACTGAAAGATATTTATGGAAATGCTCAACGTCCTTAGTCATCAAAGAAATGCAAATCAAAACAACTCTGAGATTCCATCTTGAACCAATAAGTATGGCCAAAGTCAAAAAACACTGATGACAACTTATGCTGGAGAGGGTATAGAGTAAAGGGAGCTGTCCTGAATTGCTGATGGGAGTGCAAACTGGTAGAGTCCCTTTGGATGTCAGTGTGGTGATTTTTCGGAAAATTATGAAACAACTTTCCTCAAGGCCACTTTTGGGTATCTATCCAGTGGATGCTCAAGTGAGCCACAAGGACTTAATCTCAAGCATGTTCATAGCAGCATTGTTTGTCATAGCCAGAACCTTGAAACAACCTAAATGCCCCTCAGCTGAGGAATAGATAACAAAAATGTGGTAAATTTACAAAATGGAGTAGCACATCAAAGAAAAAATAATCTTGAATTTTGCAGGCAAATGGATAGAGCTAGAAAACATCATTTTGAGTGAGGCAACCCAGACCCCAAAAGACAATTATCACATGAACTCTCTCATAAGTGTTTTTTAAACATAAAGCAAAGTAAACCAGTCTACAAATCACAATCCTAGAGAACCTAGATTGGTGTGGGATAAATGTGTATATTCTGTCAATTATATTTTAAATATATGCTGAATGGCCAGTAGCCAGGCAGGCAGTATATTCAGGACAACCAGACAAGAAGTAGAGGTGGGTGAAGGAGAACATGAGAATTCAGGGAAGAAGGAAGCCCATTCCTCTTCAATCCTGGCCCAGCCACAGAAGCAAGATGTGACTGCCTCACTGAAAAAGTACTGAGCCGTGTGGCTAACACAGATAAGAATAATGGGCTAATATAAGCTGTAAGATTTAATAAGAATCCCGAGATACTAGGCCAATAAGTTTATAACTAATGTAGACTTCTGTGTGATTTCTTTGGGACTTAATGACTGCAGGAACTGGGAAGGACAGAACTCAGACGAACACTAAACAACAATGAGGCCCCTATAAGAGACATACATAGATCTAGTCTACGTAGGAAATTTACTCATGCTCTCCTGAGTAAGTTGGGAGCATGGGGACCTTGGGGGAGGGTAGAAGGGGAGGGGAAAGGCAGCGACAGGAGCAGAGAAAAATGTACAGCTAAATAAAAATCAATATAATTTTAAAAAGAACCACGCATCATGAGACAGGCCCTCAGAAACCTGAAAACAAGTTGCACACAGGTTGCATAGGGTTTTATCCATCCCAGGATATATAAAAAAATTGGTAATTTCTGGGGAAGGAGGTTCTTCCTTTTAGTGTGCTGACTGTAAGTTGCTTATGCTGTTATAGGCAATGCTCCTGTAAACAACCTAAGCCAAACTCGTTAACTCACCCAGAAAATCTTAGACTGAAATTTGAACATAACTCCTCAGGAAAAATTATCCAACAATATTAAATAAATATTTTATTTTAAAATATTTTAAAGGACTTGAGATACACTTTCTGATATCTTTAATTATTGATACAATGCCCTAAAAACCAACAAAAAAAAACATAACTATTCATTTTAAACCAAAAAGTGAAAATGAATAACTGAGAGGCTATATACATCTGTTTGTATGTAAGACTAAACATGCTTAGAATTCCCTCCAATTTTTAGTTAATGGATACAGAGAGGTCCCAGAGTGACACAAGGCTATGTGAAGTACAGGCTTTCTCCTTTTGGAGTCACCATGTGCATAAACATTCTACTGTAAATAGTAAATGCACAATTTATTAGATGTAATCATGCATATTTTTAGCAAGTGTTGGGATTATTACTTAAGCTTACACTGATTGTTTTCATTTTTGTAATATAAGAGCTCAATTTTTAATAAGTGTAGTAGGAGGATTGGGTGGATATGTTTTAAAACAGATACAACTGTTCAATAACCCCAATGAATTACAAATGACACAATATTTTCCGCATATGGGAACACCCCTCCATTGTTGGTGGGAATGCACTCTCCAAATCAGTATGAGGGTTTTTCAGATTTGGAAATCAACCTACCTTAAGACCCAGAAATCTCATTTTTGGGCATATACACAAAGATGATCGATCAATTACACTACAAGGACATTTGTTCAACTATGTTCATAGCAGCATCATTTGTAAAATTCGGAACCTGGATGCCATGGACCGGTCCTCATGGGACCCATGAACCTAGGGAGAACTAGGGCGAAAGACAGGAGAACTCCGGATTCGGCTGATAACAGACAGACTCACACACATAAGAGTGTTTTTTTAATCTGTTGTACTTTTACTGAATTTATGCTTTTATTATAAAGTATTTAAACAAAGAACAAGTGAGAAGGTCATATAACATTGGTTGGCAAAGTATGAAAGCTTCTTTTAGTCACATCAGCAACATTTTTTAAAAAAGGCATATTATCAGGAACAGGTGTTAGACAAAAAGCATTCTTAGAAGAGGAAAATTTGTCCTTATGAATGGGAACCTCAGACAAGAGACTTTATCTTAATAACATGAAGTTTCCGTCTCATTATCCCTATCATGGCCTTCTTATGCAGCAGACATCATGGGGGTTGGGATCTAGCAAACATATCAATAAAGTTCAAAGTATACTAATATACACTTTGTCCATAAACATTAACCGTCTATTCCCTGGCTTATCATATACCACTTATATGGCAAAGGTTCTGCTGTAATTTACTAAAGGTAAAGCATAGTAATTATATTTTCCCAGGGCTGAAACTGAGTTCACAACAATTATGGAAGTTGGCACATTTCCTTTTTTTAAAAAAATTATTATTATTAAAAATTCCCACCTCCTGCCCCTCTCCCTCGCCCTCCCCCATCTGCTCCACTTCCAGTCGAAAGAGCAGTCAGGGTTCCCTGCCCTGTGGGAAGACCAAGGTCCTCCCCGACAAATCGAGGTCTAGTAAGGTGAGCATCCATACAGACTAGACTCCCACACAGCCTGTACGTGAAGTAGAATCAAAACTCAGATCCATTGTCCTTGGCATCTCAGTCAGCTCTCTTTGTCAGCCACGTTCAGAGAGACCGGATTGATCACATACTC
>LOEQ01002875.1:180852-190877 GCA_001685075.1 Bramus lutescens | reverse complement strand
CTCTCTCTCTCTCTCTCTCTCTCTCTCTCTCTCTCTCTCTCTCTGTCCCTGTCTGTGTGTGTGTGTGTGTGCGTGTGTGTACCTGAAAGAAACACAAGCAGACAGAGGCGATGGACAGAACACGTTTGTTTAGAACCAGACTGCCACATAGTTCAGTAAAGGACTAAGAAATGGCTTTACATTCACTTGAATTCATATCAGTTGAAACAGTCTTATTAATAGAAAGCCAAGAAGCATAATCACAAAGTCCTGAACATGACCAAATATGTATTGGGGTTATAGATTATTTTCTAAATTATTCTTTAAAAAGTAAAGCGAGAAGTAAAAGTTACTAGAGTTGAAAGAATGAAATTGAGACAAATGGATTCAATAACTCAGAATATAATGTGCAAGGTATTATGTAAGATTCCAGTTTAGAATGTAAGCATTGCTCATAGGCCTAGGTTGGGCTTGGACTCCTACATACACCTATAGAATCGCTGCTGGTCCGGCCCACACTTTCAGCAGCACTACTTTAGATCATGCTGACACCTAAGGCCTCATTCCTCACATTGAGAAAGAAGCCACCCACACAGTTTATATAACAGTGGTTATAGGATGCCCTTGAGTCCTCTTGAGTTCATGGTTAGTTTATTGATATAGCCATGATTGCATTATGGGATAGAATTGCCACTTTATTAGTGTGCTATAATCTTCCTCTTACAAGCCTGCACCATTGGTGTTCTGGCTCAGTGTGGGCTTCTAGCCATGAGTCTTCACCGCTTGAGTTCCAGGGCTGTGGGATAAGTGTTCTCTTAAGCCCTTTATATGTTTGAAAAGAAAAAAAGATTAAAAAGTACTGTTGAAATATGCAGTGGCTCCGAATGATTGACATCATGAGAGGGCCACTGAGACCCCTCAAAAGAATACCTGCTCCCTTGGAAGTTTGTGTGGACAGATTCATCCACTCAGCCTTGAAGAGCGATGGAGTGTGATGGTGCCCCCAGGAAGGCCGGGCAGAGAGCAGCTCCAGGAACCCCACAGCTTGGTGCTGCCTTACCCCACACACCAAGTGCCAAGTCCCACACTGGGCCATTGTGATCATGGCAGTCTCTTCCCAGGGTACATTCAACCTAGGAGGCTGTGCGGTTAACAACAGGGAACCAAAGAAAGGAGCTGATTATGCGGAGGAGCCTAGTCAGGTGGAAATATCAAATAAAAAGTTCTCTGGCTTGCTGAAAATTCAGAACTTGAATAAGTTTCATTTAATTTAATGTAGAGCAGTTCCCACAGAGTTCTCCTTCCTGGCATGCCCCGTTGTGTTGCATCCAAAAAAAAAAATGAAAAGAAATCAAAGCAAAGTCATGCAGCCTTTCCCCCCTTGTGCACAGAGCCAATGAGTGAGCCTGAGTAAGGCGACATATTCCAGAGACAGCAAATCACCTACTTGTAAGCAAGAGAAAACTGCACTCTGGGTCATATGCTTGTTTAAAGAACAAAACGTCATCTGTAGGCCTTGTAGTATCATAGTTCTCCACAAAATTATTTTGGTTGTGACATATCAAATTGAACATTTAGTTGAAAAAAAGGGGGGGAGATGGGTTCCTCACTCTTCACTCAGTAATTGTCATGTCACGATGATTTGCCTAAAAATGGAAGAAAACACCCTATGGTGTGTAGATGAGGTTGTCATAGGTTGAACTGTGTGGTCGTTACTCTTCTCCCAGCCCTGACAGAAGGGAGACAGGTACAGGGAGCTCATCCTTTCAGAGGGTTCATTCCAAGGTCACCTAACTGACCTTGGAGAAGCAGAACAGGAGGTAAAGGGTATGCAGGTGCTCAAGGAAGCCAGAAGAGGGCGTTGGTTCCCCTGGAGCTGTAGTTACAGGCTGTTGTGAGCTGCCTGGTGAGGGCGCTAGGAACCGACAACTCTGGCCCTCTACAAGAGCAGCAAGCCCTCTTACCAATGAACCATCCAGGCCCTGAAGGAGCTTCTTAATGGCAAATAGAAGCAGAGAGAAAAGGGCAATATACGAAGGTCAGGACATTATATACAAACCCCAACCCTGCTCCCAGTGGGACTGGAGCTGGGATGGGGAATATGCAGTCCCTGAGTAGTCCTTGGGGAACTCCCAAGACAGCCGAGCTCCAACATCAGGATGTGTCGATTTGATATAATTTAGCATTGAAACCATGTGAACTCACTTGCTAGAAGCAATGCTTATCGCTTTGAATCCCCCTCAGGTTGTTAGTTGCATCTGTTTGAGCACATCCCTAGAAAATGTTATAAAAACCTTTTCTAGTGCCAAGGAATAAAGGCACTTGTGACAGGAGACAGATCCCCAGCATCCACATGGTGGAAGGAGAGCACCAGCTACTACAGCTTGTTCTTTGTCCGCATGCTCGCACACACACACATGCTGCACAAACAAAGTTAAAGAATCAAAATGTAATTTTGAAATGTTGAAGAAGAAACCCCTTTCTAAACAGCTTTCTCATATTCATTTTACAGGAAAAAGGTCCAGGAAAGGATTTGTGCCAGCAACATGTTCATTCCTTGCTGTGGCCTTGCCTCACCTAACATGCAATATTATAATCATCACTCAGTTATAACCCACTGGCTTCCTAGCTTCAGAAGGAAAAAAACACACAACCAGACATAGGTACAGATGCTTAATAACTCAAGTGTATCTCCCTGCAGGGTAGACTTGAAACTAAGACCAAGTTTTTTCATCATTTGGTCTATTTGGTAATGATACATTAGAAGAGGATTTGCCAAGGGGATGCTAGATCATGGTTTAAGAATTTATTCAATAATGCTATCCAGGGTCACTCTCGGAAACGGTTCTGATGATTGTCTTATGAGACCTTGTCATGCTAAGTGGACTTTCTGAGTATCCATTCATTTTATAGTATATTCAGTGCTTCAAAACCACCAGAGCAAGATGCCATGAACTAGGTAAGTGTGAATATCAGCCATTTTTCTCACATTTCTGGAGGGTGCCAGTCCAAAATCAAAGCAGAATGGTGTCTGTGGGAGGACCTGTTTTGTGACTCTTGAGTGGACCCACACTGCTGTGCTCCCACACAGTGGAGGCAGGAACAGCCCTCTCAGGGATAGTCCATTTGGGCACTAAAACCATTCATCAGGGCTCCATCCCCATGATCCTACCTCCTAATACCATCATTTTAAGTGTGAATATTTTATTACATGAATTTTGGGGTTGGGAAGAATACAAGCATTGAATTAGAGAGTTAATGGGTCAATTCTTAGGATGCCTTTAAGGTAACTGTATGCATCTATATTATGTGCACATAAGAACTGGTTTCGGCATTTTACCACCAAGACATATGTACTTGTATATGCATCTCAATCCTATCTATTTTATTCACTAAAAAAAATCCAAACTATCTTTCTTAGTATCCTTTGTGATAGGAATTAGAAATACTTCCGCAGTCCTCATGAAAACAACATCATTAGATCTGCCACAGCAATAGCCTAGTCTCTGTTCTATGTGGGTCTCTACTGTTTTGATAAACACAATAACCAAAAGTAACTAGGGGTAAAGGGTTGACTTTATCTTACAGCTTAATCAATCATGAAAAGAAGCAAAGGCAGGAACTCAAGCAGAATAAGAAACGGAAGGAACTGAAGCAGAGACCAAGGAGGAACACGCCTTGCTCCCCAAGCCTCATATTAAACTACCTTCTGGTACTTAGCAAGACCATCTGTCTAGGAGTGGCACCACTCACAATGGGCTGGGTCCTCCCACGTTGATCATCAGCCAAGAAAATACTCCCATAGGCTTGCCAATCTGATGGGAGCATTTTCTCATTTGAGACTGCTTCTTCTCAAATGACCCTAGTTTGTGTGAAGTTGGCAAAAAATTAACCAACCCAGGCATCTATGCAATTTTTTACACAGTTATGAGTACAGTTGAAATGAAACAGTTGTGTGTGTGTGTAAAGCTAGTTGGCAATATGAAAATTAAACCTACAAATTTGGAGTCATTAATATCATGTTCAATCTGTCTTAGTTAACTCCTAAGGGAACATAATTATCCTAAATTACCTAATTTATAGTTTCAAATCAAAACACCATCTCCTAACATATCAATATTGTTGGAATGGACAACATCTTAACAATATTTCAAAGGCAAAGTAAGAAGACCAGATCAGGACTTCAAAAATACCGAAGGACACTGGCATATTCCAAGTATGTGCAGAACTTCCCAGAATCCTGGTCAAGAGAAAGCTGAGAAGTAATGGCCTGCTAGAGAAGTCTGCCAAAGTGATGGTTATGACCAACTACTTGCAACAAAGCAACAAGGACATTGTGTAACATACGGTAGGGCAGACACTGGAGCCACATCCATAACTCTCTTACAAGACAAACCTGTTGTTTCAAGTCAAGCTTCACAGAGCCAGGAGCTTCCAGCTGCATGTTGCTGGTCTTGGGTGGCCTTGCCTAGGAGTTAATTCTTTTGCAGTTGGCTGTCTTGGCAGCAGGTTAGCCTGGGAATAGTACCATAGATATATAGATCTAGATCTAGATCTAGATCTAGATAGATAGATAGATAGATAGATAGATAGATAGATAGATANNNGATAGATAGATAGATAGATAGATAGATAGATAGATAGATAGATATGAAAAGAGGCAAGAATAATGTGGGGTTTTTAGTGGTATGATGATAAGATGAGGTATAAGAAAAGAGGGAGAAGTAGTCAAGAGCTTCCTCGAGTCTTTGATAATACCTAATCTGCAGTAGTTCCATTAACCAAACTAAGGCATGCTAATCCCAAGAGTCTGTGTGGGAGGGCAGTGCCAAAGAATGCTGGTGCTAAATGACACCATTAATGTCATCAGTATTCCACAGTGGGAATCAATACTTGGGTACTGGTCATTCAGAGCCAAGTGATGGAGACAGGTGGGTGAAGACCCTTTCTGGTAAAAGATAGATTGAGACTCAGTGCATGAAAAGAAAGGATTTAGTTTGTACATGTTCACTCACTTGTTCAACAGTAATTAAAGAAATAAAAACCATTCAAACCCTGACTGCACATTTCTACCTATTACTATTTAAGAATGCAATCGGGGACATTTAGGCTAGGTATAAAGAAAGTCTTTCTGACAATGAGAGTTGTTAAACACTGGAATGGATTACTAGAGGAAACTGTAATTTTCTTTTCTTTTATAGCACTTAAAATCAGACTAGCTACCTAGTTATCTGGTATGTGTTCTTGGGCAGAAGCAAAAGATGAACTAATTGACATTTCAGAGTCCCTCCAGACCTATTATTGTCATGCTGAACCTATTCACATGGTGGAAAAAAAGAGTCTAACAGTTTGCCTTTTATTCTTACCACTTAACACACATTTATTATAGACCCTCTCTGGGTTTGGTACTCCGTTCGGTACTAGGGATGCAATTCCAGCCTTTAAGGAGATCATAGGCTTCGGTCAAAAGGTGGAGCACAAATGTTCCATCACCATTAGCAATGCACAAGGGTGATAGAAGATGCTACTTAAAACAGAATGTCTTCAAAGGACAAAGGATACTGTGAAAGAAAAGATCCTTACCCTAGGACTCTGCCTAGCTTTTATGCTGGCCAAAAGAGCAGAAGGCTCTTTTGTTCAACTTACCCCATGGATGGCTTTGAGACAGACAAAGAGGTTTAGAGCAGGACTACAGGTTAAGAGCTGGAAAGAACAGTTTCCTACATAATTGAGAATTTGTGGGCCTCTAGAAAGTCGAGAGAGTAGGTTAGTATAGAGGTACAAAAGCAAAGGCAATCTCTCATTTTATAATAATCAAAGAATAATTAAGAATCCAATTTAACTTTTTTAAATGTGTGATAAGAGAGAAAGCTAGTACAGACACGTCTCACCTAGCTTCTTCCTTTTATATTCAATAACAAATCCTGATTATGATGCATAAGCAACCCAAGGAAGAAACAAGGAGATGGGGAAAGGAAGACAAAGTGAGTTGGAACTCTAGGGCCGAAGGGTTAATAATAGCTGCCTACCAGGGCTTCTCCCGGTCCTCGTCTCACAGGGTAGATATATCCTAGGCATGCCACATCCTCAAAATGCAGCAGAAAGGAGTGAGAGGGATCATAACATCTGATGGAAGACCTGAGTGTGGCATCCAAGGTGCCAAGAAGAGCCAGGGCATTGGTGGAACTCAAGCCACGGTGACAGATGGCAGACAGGGCAAATAAGATGGTCTTCTTTTCTGTCAACCTCCCTTCTTCCATCCAGACACCACTATGGGAGAGTGTTGGCCAGCAAAAGGGACGACCTCCTCAAACCAGACATGAGCCCCAGAGTCTGGCTTTGTGCCCACAGGTGTGAGACTCCACTTCCTCCTCTACAGGCTCATTTAAGAAGACAGGTCAGTAGCCTTTTACACCCCACCCAGGAGAACCATTAGAGACCAGTTAAAGACCCCAGAAGTCTGCAAAAATAATAGCCAAAGTGGGTTCTTCAAACAGAAGCAAAGTAAAAAATGGAAGTATATCTGAACACAGGGAAAGATGAAAGTAACAATGCCAGACTAGAGACTACATCTCCTCCAGAGATTCCTAAAATTAGACCTTCACATGCACACACACACACACACACACACACACACACACACACACGCATACACGCAGCATAGTTTTATAATCTAGATAACTCAGAGACAGGAGAGACAGTACCTGTCCTGTTCCAGATATTGACCTAACTTCTGTGGGGAGGTAATGCAGAAAGGACATACATATGGATACACAGAAAAGCTGGAATCAAGTAGCCCAGATCCATGATGGAGGAACTACTATACCTGAAAGATAAATGTGTTTGTTACATACAACTGAGTGCGGAGCAGGGGTACTGTACACATCTGAACATGGAGGCAGAATAATTGTATGCAGATAAACAAGGAGGCTGGGTTATTCTACACAGCTAGACAAGAAGGCAGGTTTAGTTAATCTCAGGAGGAGCAGTCTCTGTAGGGGAGCAGTCTTCAGGTTGTAAATATCCAGGGGAGAAAGTCATGGTAGACATTTTCTGCACACACTGTCAATATTCTTTCTCTGACCCAAGGAAAGCTTTGCCATCCCTTTGAACCTCACCTGCTGAAGTCTTTTCCAACCCCATGAACTGTTGCACTTAGGTCCTTGACATGGTGATATCCATGTCAACAATATACATTCTCTCAGGACTTCCCCCATTTCTTACAAAATGCATCAGCTCGTAGGAGCATTTGTGGCTCTTCCAGAGCAGAGCTAGGATCCTAGTACCCACAATGGACGGCTCAAAATTGACTAAAACTCTAGCTCCAGGGGATTCAACCTCCTTTGGGGGAACCTTATAGGTACCTATACACATAGAATACACATAAAACCACACACACATTCACACACAAGTGCACACATGCACATGTATACACACTCATGTGTGCATGAACACATAAACAAAAATAAACAAATAAATAAAAATAAATCTTTTAAAAAGAGAAGACAAGATTTTTTTTCATGCCCTGTTTTTAAGAGGCTTTTCTCTGCAGGGCCAGGCCTGAGTGAGCAACCTCCACAGAAGCAGGAGCAGGTATGGGAGAGCAACCACCAAGGGAGCAAGCCTCAGACAGGGACCACCACTGGGGAACAGGCCTGAGCCAGAGGACTCCACCAGAGCAGGCTAGAGGCCGTGACCACCAAAGGAGCAGGCTCAAGCCAGAGGCCTCCGCAGGACTGGGCCCCGAGCCAGGGACATTCGCTGAAATAGGCATGAGTCAGCAACCTCTGCTGGAGCAGGAAGAAATCAATAAATACCTTTAAAAAACCAAGAAAAAATAAACAAACAGAAGAAAGAAATGACTCAAGAAATCAAAAACAAAATAGAGACAATAAGAAAACACAACAAGGGAATTCTGGAAACTGAAATTATGAGAAAATGGTCAGGAACAACCAACGCAAGCATAAACATCAGAATACAAGAGATGGAAGAGAGGATCTCAAGCACTGAAGATACAATAGAGGAAATAGACTCATCATTCAAAGAAAACATTAAATCTAACAAAAGCATAACACAAAATATCCAGGAAATATGGGACAGCATGAAAAGACCAAACCTAAGAATAATACGGATAAGAAGAGGTCCAACTCAAAAGCACAGAAAATAAATTCAACAAAATCATAGAAGAAAACTTTCCCAACCTAAAGCAAGATAAGCATATGAAGGTACAAGAAGCTTATAGAACACCAAATAGACTAAATCAAAAAAATTCTCCCTGCCATGTAGTAATCAAAACACTAAACATACAGAATTTTAAAAAGAATATTAAGAGCTACAAAGGAAAAGGGCTAAGTAACATATAAAGGCAGACCTATCAGAATTACACCTGACTTCTCAATGGAAACAATGAAAGCCAGAAGGTCCTAGTCAAGCATTATACCGACATTAAGAGGCCATGGATGCTAACCCAGACTACTAAGCCCAGCAAAACTCTCTATTACTGTAGACAGACAAAACAAGATATTCCAGGACAGAACTAGATTTAACCAATACCTAGCCACAAAGCCAGCCCTACCAAAGTAATAGAAGGAAAACTCCAACCCAAGAAAGCTGGCTGCATCCACAAAAACAAAGACAATAGATGATCTCATAACAACAAATCAGAAGGAAAAAAAAACACACAATAACATCACTAACAACAAAAACTAAAATAACAGGACCTAGCAATCACTGGTCATTAATACTCCTTAATATAAACGGACCCAACTCACCTATAAAAAGACACAGGCTAACAGAATTGACACAAAAACGAAATCCATCCTTCTGCTGCATACAAGAAACACATGTCAACCTCAAAGACAGACATCACCTCCGAGTTAAGAGTTGGGGAAAAAAATTTTCAATCAAATGAACCTAAGAAACAAGCTGGTATAGCTTTCCTAATATCTAATAAAACAGACTTCAAACAAAAATCTATCAAAAAAGACAAAGAAGGTCTTTTCATATTAGTCACAGGAAAAATCCATCTAGAGGAAATCTCAGCACTGAACATCTATGCCCCAAATACAAGGGAACACTCATAGGGAAAAAAAAAACCATTAGCAAAGCTTAAATCACATATTAAACCCACACACAAATAGTGGGAGACTTCAACACCCCACTCCTACCACTGGACATGTCTGTTAGACAGAAAATTTACAGAGAAATAAGGCAACTAACAGATGTTATGACTCAAATGGACTTAACAGACATCTATAGAACATTCTATCCAAATATAAAAGAATATACCTTCTTCTCAGCACCTCATGGAACCTTCTCAAAAATTGACCACATGCTAGGTAAGAAAGCAAACCTCCACAGATACAAAAAAAATTAGAACACCACCATGTATCTTATTGGATCACCATGGCTTAAAATTAGACTTCAACAGCAACACTAATTTCAGAAAGCCCACAAACTCATGGAAATTAAACAATGACTATACAGAATAGCCAAATTTATGGGATACAATAAAAGCAGTGTTAAGAGGAAAATTCATAAAGGAATGCCTACATAAAGAAGCTGGAAAAATTCCTCTCTAGTGAGTTAACAGAACACCTGAAAACTCTACAACAAAATGAAGCAAGCTTACCCAGGAAAATTACATGGCAGGAAATAATCAAATTGAGAGCTGAAATCAACAAGATAGAAACAAAAAAAAAGAAAACAATACAAAGAATGAGACAAAGAGTTGGTTCTTCAAGAAAATCAACAAAATAGACAAACTATTAAAACTAACCAAAAAAATCGAGAGAATGTCCAAATTAGCAAAAAATTAGAAATGAAAAGGGGGACATAACAACAGACATGGAAGAAATCCAGAGAACCATTAGGTCATATTTCAAAAACCTATATTCCACAAAAATTGGTAAATTTAAAGGAAACGGACAACTTTCTGGATGAATATCACTTACCAAAATTAAATCAAGACCAGATAAGCAAATTAAATATATCTATAACTGCTAAAGAAATAGAAACAGTCATCAAAAGTCTCCCAACCCAAAAAA
>LOEQ01002875.1:160365-179268 GCA_001685075.1 Bramus lutescens | reverse complement strand
CTGAAACTGAGAAGCTTCTGTAAAGCAAAGGACACGGTCAACAAGACAAAATGGAAGCCATAGAATGGAAGACTATCTCACCAACCCCATATCATACTGAGAATTGATCTCTAAAACATACAAAGAACTCAAGAAATTGGACATCAAAAGAACAAATAATCCAACAAAAAATGTAGTATAGACCTAAACAGAGAACTCTCAATAGAGGAATCTAAAAGAACTGAAAGACACTTAAAGAAATGCTCAACATTCTTAGTCATCAGAGAAATGCAAATCAAAACTCTGAGATTCCATCTTATACCTGTAAAAATGGCCACAATCAAAAACACTGATGACAACTTATGCTGGAGAGGATGTGGGGTAAAGGGAACATTCCGAGTGACTTGAATGAATCTCTAGGAAGTTATGATGAGTAAAGAAAGCAGAGCTGTAGTTCTCACATGTCTGATTATCCTCTTATAACTAGCGTGGAAGACAACACCATAGAAACAAGTCAGTGTTCTTCCAGAGGCGGGAACAGGAAAAGTGTTGGTGAGGTGTGACCACAAAAGGCCATAGATGAGGACATCGTCCTGATGGAATTGCTTTGTGCCTTGAATGTCCATTTCATTATCCTGGTAGGAATATTGCATTAGAATTTTGCAAGAAGTCAACTAATAATATGATTTCTGGCAATGGAGTGTGAATATATAGTTGTGAAATAAAATTTTAGTTTTAAAGTCTAACAAGAAACTGGCAGTTTTACCACACAGACAACTTAAAAACTAGGGTATAAAAAAGCTGAGCAAACGTGCTGCAGGGTATTCTGATTTCTGATGGTGTAATAGCTAATCTTGGTAGCCTACTTGACCGGATCTAGAATAAACAAAACCCAAGATGCTGGGTGCTCCTGTGAGGAATTTTCTTGACAAGATTATCTGAAACGGGAAGACCCACTCTATGTCTGCACGGCACCTCCTGGTTTTAGCCAAATAAAAGACAAGGTTGGCCTCACTCTCACCAGCATGGCCACCCATCCTGTCACTGCTACAATCCTTCACCAATATTAAAACCAAATTCCTCAGGGTTCAGACATAGGCTGAAGAGCAGTGTCTCTCTAGGAATCCTCCAGATTTGCAGCATCAAGTTAGAACTGCTGAGTCACCCAGCTTCATGGACTGAGAAGCTACTGGCTTCTTGTCCTCGCCAGTGTGAGACAGTCATTGTCTTTCCCTGGACCACGTTCTGTAAGCCAGTCTAATAAAGCCCCTTTGATATCAATTCATTCTATCAGTTCTATTCCATGGGATAATCCAGATTAATGTAGATAAAAGTACAAGTGGTAAAGCATACTTCCCCTAATTATTAAATGATAGGCCAATACTATAAGTAGGATTTGGCGGTAGAGGGAAAGAAGATGATTCTGAAACAGAGAACTTAACTACATGTTGTATGAGTTACTTTACTTGTTGCTCTATAAAAACTACTTAAAACAAAGAAACAGTTTATTTGGTTCCCTTCAGAACAGGAAGATGTGGCAGAGTTCACGGTGTCATGGGCATGGGGCTAAAACGCCAACATCTAGGCAGACCAGGAACAAGAGAGCCAGCATCATGGTCACTCATCAGGCTTCCTCTTCTCTACCTTTTGATTCATCCAGGATCCTACCCCATGGATGATGCTGCCCACATTAAAGAGGTGTCTTTCCTCCAAAGTTACACCTCTCTAGAAAAGCCCTCAGAGACACACCCACCACTTGCTTCATCAACAACCTAGGTATTTCTAAAGCCAAGTAAGTTAATATAATTAATCATCTCACTTATTAACTCGAAAATAAGCCTTCAATTTTGTTCCCATGGAGACACACTGAAGTAGGTCCTCACTGGAAACACTGAGTATCTGTTTCTAAGCTGACTGTCGAGTGGATTATCGACATCTTAGATGTTAAATTAGTATGCAACCCTTCAAAATTGAATCAGCTCTATGCTGACAACATGAAATTATCTAAAAATATTTGTCACATAAAATGCAAATACAGCCAGGCATGGTAGCACAAGCCTTTAGTCTCTGCTCTTGAGAGGCAGAGGCAGATAGATCTCTATGAGTTTTAGGACATCCTGGTTTATGTAATGAGTTCCAGGCCAGTGATGGTTGAATAGTAAAACACTGTCTAAAAAAAAATAGAAATTGTGCATCTTGTGATACTATCTATTTCAGAATAAAAACAGAACTTTGACAGATACAGAAGTTTGTTTATAAATACATTTCAGAGGGGTATGGAAAAATAGCATCTCTCTGAGCAGGATAATTGGGGATATCAATAAGAATATTTCTCATTGTAAGTACTTCCATGAAGTTTAAAATATTTAATATAGTCGCTAATTTTGTCTTCTTAAGTTGATAAAAATAACAAAACCTGAAGGGAAAAATTTGATTAATAAAAGGTTAAGATTATCTCTATGTATCTTATACTGTATCATTAATACCCTGATAGGCCCTCTTAATAATGAAAATCACACATCTGAGTTAAACATCCTAGCATGAATTAATGGTGCTCTAGTGTGGGAAGAGAATCAAGAAGAAGGCCTTTGTGCCTACGGGAGGATCGAGATGCAGAAAAGCCACAAGGTGAAGAAAAAACAGCAGCTCCTGAGATGCCCAATCAGACCAACAGCCTCCTAAAAGTATACGCCCTCAAACCTGCTTACCCACGAGAGTCAAGAAAATTGGATGAAGACGCTGAACCCTAGCAGGACTGTGCAATCAGCTTCATCTTATGATTGTCAGAGAGAGGGGCATTGCTTAGCCACCCTGTCAGTTGATCTTAGTGTGTTTCTTTGTACAAACACAAGATGGAAGGACTTACCCCCAAACTACACATCCTCAGCTCTCAGTATGCCCCCATAGTACCCACTGGCATGTTTATTTATTTTAATTTTTATTTCTGTTATGATTAAAGAATTATGTCTCACTGATATAATCTATTTAAGTTACCTGTAGGCTGCTGGTGTTTACAGAGAGCTGAAGTCATCTGCAGATTTGAGAGAAAAAGGCCCAAGAGCTGAACCACTCATGACAAATTCTGTTCCCAAGTTCACGACAGCAGCAGTAAGGGAGACAGATGACTCAGGGCTCTCACACATTAGGATTTTTCCCCATTAGCTATTTATAGGGAAATCTTTTAAAAAATGTATATGCTTAAAAGTTTAAAGTGTGCTACTCAGGACGGCACATTGATAAATGGCTGCGCTATAGGTTACTCTCTTCCTTCACTTCAGACTTAATTTTATTGCCAGGGGTAACAGAAAATACAAACTGTTTCAAGTTCCTGATCCAAATTCTTAAATAAAAGGGCTTTTTCTTCCCCACATAAAAAAATAAGCAGTTCAAATATTTAAATAAAAATGCAGTTTATCAAGTGAAAAGATAATAGTGAAAGAAAATAATGTATCAGAAAGTGGTATGTGGACATACAGGAAATATATTTAAATTAAATGGAAGGAAGAACTAGACAAAATCCCCAGAAGTTGCTGATGTGTGCGGACTGCCCTGGGTACCTGTGTGTCCCTGTGGAACAGCCTCGAATCCAGCACCATGATGGAAAAATTGCTATGGGGACCACAGTATTGGAACTCTGACTAATTACTAAATTAGTTGAGTTTCCACAGATCTCTACAGTGCCTCAGTCCATGTGCTGAGATGGATGGAGAGGGGCTGAGTTCATCCTAGACAATGGATGTATAGCTTAGGTGTGGGAGGAAGACAGTAGTAGACCTCCCGTGCATGATCACAGACCAGCAGCCTTCAAGCTCCCGAGAGACCGTACGTACAATCTTCCACCTGACCCTCAACCAAAGGGCCCAGAACTCTCGGTCTAGCATAGCAATGTACTGAGATGCAGGCTGGTATCTTAAATTTCCCTGTATCAGAATAGTACAGGCAGAGCTGGGAATATTCAACTCACGGAGATCACACTGTTTGAATCTGAAGAACAAAGTATCCAAGACTAAAATATGCTAAACACATAGATATCTTCAATTTTTAAATGTCTTTCTTAAAGTTAATATTTTATCCCCCCCCCTTTTCTGTATCCACTGTAATAATAGCTGGCATCCATGAAGGACACTGGCAAACCAAGGGAACCAACCCTGAAAAATGTCAGAGGAACAGCACATAGTGAGAACCTCTTTAATATAACAGCATTTGTAGTCTAAAATTTGTGCCTGTTTGAATCTATATATAAATTCTCTTGGAGGAAATTAACAAATCACTTAAAACCACGAAAAAAAAACAGCTGAAAGGAATTAATAAATCTGTTCAAAACCTGAAAATGGAAATAGATGCAAATAAAGAAAACATACTGGCAGAACTCTGAAGTGAAAAATATAGGAATTCAAACAGGAACTACAGAAAAAAGCTTCAGCAACAGAGTACAAGAGATGGAAGAGAAAATCTCAGACATTCAAAATATGATAGAAGAAACTAACACATCAGACCAAGAAAATCTTAAATCTAAAACACTCAGGAAATCTGGGACACTAGAAAAACATCAAAACTAAGAATAATAGGAATAGAGGAAGGATAATAATTCCACTCAAAGGCTCAGAAGACATTTTCAACAAAAATCATAGGAGAAAATTGCCTAATCTAAAGAAGGAGATGGCTATAAAGGTATAATAAGCTTACAGAGTACCAAACAGACTGGACCAAGAACAAAAAGATCCCTTTGTCGTATAACAGTCAAAACACTAAATGTACAGAACAGAGAATGACTATTTAAAGCTTCAAGAGAAAAAGATCAAGTAACTAACATATAAGGGCAGACCTATTAAAATCACACCTGACTTCTCAGGAGTCTCGAAAAGCCAAAAGGGCCTAGACAGATGTGCTACAGCGGTCAGCCCAGAATACCATACCCAGCAAAGCTTTTCAGTCACCATAGATGGAGAAAACAAGATATTCCGTGATAAAGTTAAATTTAAACAATATCTATCTACAAATTCAGCCCTACAGAAGGCACTAGAAGGAAAACTTCAACTTAAGGTTATCCACACTCATGAAAACACAGGAAATAAATAATTTTACACCAGCAAAATGAAAAGGAACACACACATACACACATGCCAAAAATAAATAATAAATAAATAACAAGAATTAACAGTCATTGATATTGATCTCTCAATATCAATGGTCTCAATTCCCCAATAAAAGGAAACAGACTAACATAATGGATGTAAAAACAGGATCCATCCTTCTGTTGCATCCAAGAAACACGCCTCAACATCAAATAGACATTACCTCAGGGTTGGCAAAAGATAGTCCAAGCTAATGGACCTAAGAAGTAAGCTGGTATAGCCAATGAATAGCTAACAAACTAGACTTGAAACCAAAACTAATCAAAAGATATGGAGGAGAACATTTCATACACAAAGGAAAAAAACCACCAAGATAGCATTTCAATTCTTAGCATCCATGCCCCAGACACAGGGCACCTGCTATTGTAAAGGAAATACTGCTACAACTTATATCACATATTGACCCTCATAGTGGGAGACTTCAGTACCTGACTCTCACCAATGGACAGATCATCCAGACAAAAACTAAACAGAGAAATACTGGAGCTAGTAGATATTATAAATATAATGTTACTAAAAGATATTTACAGAACATTTCACCCAGACTCAAAAGAATATACCTTCTTTTTAGTACCTCATGGAACTGTCTCCAAAATTGACCACATACTTGGATTCTAAGCAAGTCTCTGTAGATAGAAGAAAATAGAAATAACTTCCTGCATCCTATCAGATCACAGGATAACAGCAATGAAAACAACAGAAAGATTACAAACTAATGGAAAGTGAATGACTCTCTACTGAATAAAAATGGGTCAAGGCAGAAAAAAGAAATTAAAGACTTTCTAGAATTGAATGAAAAATGAATCAGCATTATAGGATACAATAAAAGTAGTGCTAAGGGAAAGTTTATAACACTAAGTGCCTATATTTTTTTTTAAAAAAAGGAGTTCTCATACTAACAACTTTAACAGCACACCTGAAAGCTTTAGAATAAAAGAAGGAAGCATACCCAAGATGAGCAGATGGCAAGAAATAATCAAACTGAGGGCTGAAATCAATAAAAGGGAACAATACAAAGAATCAGTGAAATGGAGTTAGTTCTTTGGGAGAAAAAGACAAGCCCTTATCTGAATTAACTCAAAGACCAAGAGAGAATATCCAAACTAACAAAATAAGAAATGGGGGGGTGATAACAGAAACCTAGGAAATCCAGAGAATTATTAGGATATACTCTTAAAACCTGTACTCCACCAAATTGGAAAATCTAAAAGAAATGAATAGTTTTCTCAATAGGTATCACTTACCAAAGTTAAATCAAGATCAAATAAGCGATATAAATATATTTATAACCCCTAGTGAAATAGAAGCAGTCATTAAATGTGTTGCAACCAAAAAAGCCCAAGGTCAAATGGTTTTAAAGCAGAATTTTTCCATATTTTCAAAGAAGAGTTAATACCAATACTTTTATTTTACAAAATAGAAACAGGAGGAACACTGCCATAAGTTAGGGTTTCCATTGCTGCAAAGAAACACCATGGTCATAAAACAAGTTGGGGAGGAAAGGGTTTATTTGGCTTACAATTTCACATTGCTGTTCATTAGTGAATAAAGTCAGGACAGGAACTCATGCAGGGCAGGATTCTGGAGCAGGAGCTGATGCAGAGGTCATGGAGGAGTGTTGCTTACTGGCTTACATCCCCTGGATTGCTCAGCCTGCTTTCATATAACCCACCAGACTCGGGATGATACCACTTACCATGGGCAGGGCCCTCCCACATTGATCACTAATTGAGAAAATGCCTTACAGCTGGATTTCATAGAGGCATTTCTTCCACTGAGACTCCTTTTTCTCTGATGACTCTAGCTTGTGTCAAGTTGACAGACAAAACCATCCAGTCCATACCTAATTCATTTTATGAAGTCATAGTTACCCTGATATACAAAGCACATAAAGACTAAACAAAGAAAATTACAAATTTCCCATACGAACATAGATACTAAAACACTTGCAAATCAAATCCAAAAACACATAAAAAGTTTATCCATTGTGGTGCTTTAAATAGGAATGGCTCCCACTGACTCATGTGTTTGAATGCTTGTCCCAAAGAGAGTGGTGCTATTAGGTGTGGCCTTGTTAGAGTGGGTGTGGCTTTATTGGAGGAAGTGTGTCACTGTTGGGGCAGGCTTTGAAGTCTCACATGCTCAAGCTATCCCTAGTGTGGAACACAGTTCATTTCCTGTTGCCTGCAGATCAAGATGTAGAATTCTCAGCTCCTTCTCCAGCACCGTGCCTACCTGCATGCTGCCTTGCTTCCCACCAGGATGATAATGAACTAAACCTCTGAACAGTAAGTCAGCGTCAGTTCATTGCTTTCCTTTATAAGAGTTGCTGTGGTCATGGTGTCTCTTCATAGCAATAGAAAACCTAACTAAGACACCTACCATGATCAAGTAGGTTTTATTCCAGAGATGTAAGGACGGTTCAATATATGAAAATCAGTAAATATAGTCCACCATATAAACAAACTAAAAAAAAAACCACCATAGTCATTGTTGGGGGCTATGAACCCCCAGACCCTGAATTTCATGTAAACAACTTGCTTGCAGCTGCTCTGAGCAAAACAACTTGTTTTCTGGTGTTTGCAACTGCTCTGAACAAGAGACCGTGATGGCAGGGGAGTGGTTTCTGGTGACTGCAGCTGAAAGATCCAGAGAGCTGGGGCATGGCCAGAGCATTATATAAGCTGCCCTTGAATACAATAAAGTTGGCATTCTTGGCATTCTTGTTTCAAGGATGGCCCAAATCCCCGTGTCTCTGTCTGTATACGTATGTTTTTAACTCCAGCCTAGTTCCTGGCTCGCACACTGTCCCATGGTGCAGTCATCTCAGTTGCAGAAAAGGCTTTTGACAAAATTCAACACCTCTTCATGACAAAAATCCAGAAGAGATTAGAGATAAAGGGGACATTAAAAAAGGCAATTTAAAGCAAACCTATAGCCAACATCAAATTAAATGAAGAGAACTCAAAGCAATTCCACTGATCTCAGGAACAAGACAAGGCTGTCTACTCTCTCCATAGCTATTCAATATAGTAATTAAAGTTTTAGCTAGAGAAATAAGACAATGGAAGATGATAAAGATGATCAAAATTGAAAATAAAAAAGTCAAAATAGCATTGTTTGCAGATGATATGATAGTATACGTGAGTAACCCTAAAATTTTGAACAGGGAACTCATACAGCTAAGAAACACTTGGAGCAAGTGGCTGGATACAAGATTAACTCAAAAAAATCAGTAACCCTATGATATACAAACAACAAACAGACTATAAGATAAATCTGGAAAACAACGCCCTTCACAACAGTCACAAATAATATAAAATATCTTGGGGAAACTCTAATCAAACAAGCAAAAGACTTGTGTGATAAAAAAAAACTCAATTCTTTGAAGAAACAAATTGAAGAAGACATCAGAAGATGGAAGGATCCCCCATACTCATGGATTGGTAGGATTAACACAGTAAAAATGGCCATCCTACCAAAAGCAACCTACAGATTTGATGAAAACCCTATCAAAGTTCAAACAAATTCTTTACTGACCCTAAAAGGACAATTCTCAACCTCATATGTACAAACAAAAACAAAAAAAACCAGGATACCCGAAACAATCCTGTACAATAAAAGAACTGCTGGAGGGAACACCATCCTTGATTTCAAGGTGTATTGCAGAACTGTAGTAGTAAAAATTTCACGGTATTGGCATAAGAACACACACATTGATCAATGGAAGTGAACTGAAGATCCAGACATAAATCCACATATTTTTGGACACCAGATTTCTTTTCTTTTTCTTTTTCTTTTCTGAGACAGAGTTACTCTGTTTGGTCTTGACTGTCCTAGAAATCACTCTGTAGACTAAGCTGGCCTCAAACTCACAGAGATTTGCCTGTCTCTGCTTCTCAAAAGCTGAAATTAAAGGTGTGTGCCTCCACTACCCAGTAGGCACCAAATTCTTGTTAAAGAGGCCATAAATATACACTGGGTAAAAGAAAGCATTTTCAACAAATGGTTCTGAATGTCAGCATGTAGAAGGATGCAAATAGATCCATATCTATCACCCTACGCAAAACTCAAGTCCAAGTGGACCAAAGGCCTCATTCATATAACCCAATACACTGAACCTGGTAGTAGGGAATGTGGGGGATAGCATTGGCCCAGAAGACAGCTTTCTGAACTAATAATGCAGATGCTAAAACTGACAATTAAAAAGGGACCTCATGAAACAGAAAAGCTTAAGGCAAAGAGCATCATGAATTAGACAGAATGGCAGCCTACAGAATGAGAAAAGATTTTCACCAACTCCACGACTGATAGAGGACAAATATCCAAAGTATATAAAGAATTCAAGAAGTTAGATATCAAAACACTAAATAATCCAGTTTTTAAAGGCCATACAGAGCTAAACAGATAACTCTCAGTAGAGGAATCTCAAATGGTTGAGAAACATTTAAATAAATCTTCAACATCCTTAGCCCTCAAGAAATGCAAATCAAAACTACCTTGAGATTCCATCTTACACCTGTCAGAATGGCTAAGATTTGTTTTCTTTTTAATTTTTGCTACCTCTTAAGCCATGGCTAATCTAGTCAGCAACTGCAACTCCACTACTACCAGTGGTGCCACAGGAGCCACAGCCTGAGGAAATTCTGTTCCCTCAGGCACTGACTCTTTGAAAGCTACAAAGGGAGCTTATGTAAATCTCTGTCCTGCTGAAGAATTCAAGATATAAAGGCTGAGGTAGAATCCTGCTCCCCAGAGAAGCTAAATAGCCAGCAGCTCACCTAGCTCACCTCCTCACATCCCCCAAGTTCTTCTGCAGCTAGCTCCTTGCCCCTCTTTAAAAACCCTTCTCCACCTGGCTCCTCCTACACAACTTCCTGTCAGCTAGTTGCTGACGCAGCCTCCTGACTGCAGGTGAATTTTATTTAATCAAACACATCTTTGCATCATTAAACAAATGTTTCAAAGCATAAACAAAAGTAACACACCTTAAAATAATACTCTCCAATAAGTATTCTACAATAAATAACAAGAGACAGCTTATGCTGGTGAGGACGTGGAACAAAGGAGGAACTCCTCCATTGCTGGCGGGAGTGCAAACTTGCAAAGTTGTACAGCCATTACAGAAATCACTATTGTGGTTCCTCATAAAATTGGGAATTGATCTACCTCAAGACCCAGCAACACCACTTTTGGGCATATCCCCAAAGGACACTCCATCCTACCAGAAGGACACAGCTCAACTGTGTTAATTACATCTTTATTCATAATAGCCAGAAACAGGAAACAACCTAAATGTCCCTCAACCGGAAAACAGATAAACAAATGTGCACATTTACACAATGGAGTACGACCCATCTGTTAAAAAAATTAACATCATGAAATTTTCAGGCAAATGTATGGAGCTAGGAAAAAGTCATCCAAGTAAGGTAAGACATTGTATGTATTATACATATAGTATGAATACATATGGTATATACTCACTTCTAAGTGGATGTTAGCCATTAAGTAAATGATAACCAAGCTGCACAGCATTTGCTGTGGGACGTTCCTCTGCAGGTTGCCAGAAGAATAACCTGGACACCATCCCAGTCACAAAACCTTTGACCTACAATCTGTCCTTCCTACAAGATGTGTTGGAGAAATGATGGTGCAGTACTTGTGGGAATGTCCAACCAATGTCTGATTTAGCTGAGGCTCACTCCACGGGAGGCACTTTCTTAATTAAGGTTCCCTCCTCTCTGATGACTCTAACTTGTATCAGATTGACATAAAATTAGCCGGTGCAGGTTCTGATGAGATTCTGATTCTGAGTCTGCTGAATTTAGAGATTAATTTAGGGAGAGATTGTATCTCAACACGATTGTCTTTTAGCCCGTCAATGTGGCATTTCTCTCTGTTAAGTTGCTCTCAGCAATATTTTGTAATTTTTAGTAATTAGATGTTACTTCATAGTGAATTTATTCTCATATATTTCAATATGATAAACTTTGATAAATTTATATTATTGTTTCTTTAAAAAATAAATTCCCAATTGGTTGTTGTTAAAATATAGAAATATAACTGACCTTTTTTATTTATCTAGCATCTTACAAATTTGATAAATGCATTTATAAATTTTAGTGGCTTTTTTACATTTTTATGGATTGTCTGCATAGATGATTATTTTGTCTTTAAATCAATGTGACTATTATTTTTTCCCAATTTTCATTCATTTTAAAATTTAACAATGGAACTACCACTTATACCCGCTGGGAGAGGGAAGATCAGTTTTCTTCAATGGAGTAACTCTGGGCCTATCAACTGCTCCAGGACAGGCCTCATGATCAGTAGTTGACCAGTGGACTCTACAGGGATTTTTTTCATTTGTGCTTTTATTTAGTGGCAGGTATTTTCTTTTCTTTTTCTTTTGTGAGGGTCTACTTTATTTTCTTGGTTTTGGAGGGGTTTGTCATCATGGATTTTTGTTTGTTTTTTGAGAAAGAACTTAAAGTTGATGGGTGGGGTGTGGGAGAGGATATGGAAGGAATGGGGGAGAAGAAGAATATGTTCAAAATCTAATTAAATTTAAAATTGTTTTAAGTAACAAAAATAGAATAATAAATAAAACATGTAACTTAACTCTTAAAGTTTGTTGGAGCAAACATATAGCGTGGGTTTTTTTTTTATAATTACATCTAATTCTGCCTCCTTACTAGAGACCATGCCTCTGACATTGTGACATGGCATTGTCATCTACAACGTTCATAATGGAGCACCATGCAACATATATAAAAAGATATCCACAAATATTATAGTGTTTTAAATAAATTTAGGATTTTGTGTTGAGTCTTGCTTGCAGCTATCCTGGTCCACAGGCAGGTCCACAGGCTGTGAGCCGGCTCATGGACCATTTATATTAATTTCAGTTATCCATATGTTTTGGTTTAAGTATATACATCTTGTTAGCTGTCATCTGTTTGTGCCATCTTTTTCCCCCTCTGTATTTTCTTAATTACGTTTTCACCACACTGATTTCTGTCTTTGCCCTGGCATTCTGGAATCTTTCCTCTCACGGGTGTAGAACAGTGGTCAGGTATTGGGTGTCAAGTTGTTGCTTTCAGCAGTTTCCCATCTCCAAAATGCTGTTGTGTAGGTTCTGGAACTCTCATCTCCCCAAACATCAACTCTTACTTGTTCATCCCACATCTCCAGCCTCTTTACCTTTTGTTTAGCCACTTTGGACTTTAAAACTGCTTCTAGGTACCAAGTGGGGGACTTAAGGGAGTGTCTCAATACCTCCTTTCTCTCGCAATCATTAGCCTAAACTTGTTCTTCGTTATTTGAACACACATTTCATGTGCCTTGCTAATTTCATGTTAGTTAATAGCAGGTAGCAATTTCCTGTAACAGAAAGTCCTTCATGGGAGAAAGCTTCTCCAAGTCCTTCTTTATTCTACAGCAGTAGAATCTGTGCATGTAAACTTCTCATGGGATTTTAGGTGAGAATGATGGCATTTATCTTAGAAACTTTGCCTCACTGTAAAAAAATAATTCCCCACTCCTTCTTAAACATCAATCCTTGATTCTTTCTTATTTACAGTAAAGAACTGTCAGACTAAATAAATGACTTTCATAGGCTATAGATTTTTTTCTCAAGACAGATATTTACAATAGACAAAGATTTTCTAGAATCATTAATGTGTTCTTCATTAGGTTAATTTTTTTCAATTAGGTTAAATTTTAATCACACAGAGGACTTTTTGTTGTTTCTGATATCTGCAGAATAAAATTTAGAATCAACTATTTGCTTATTTACAAAACAACTTAAAGAATAAAAAATACTTTGGGGGGATTTTTAAAGATATTATTATTATTATTATTATTATTATTATCAGTGTATGTGTGCCCATGGGGGCCAGAATCACCTGTAGTTGAAGCTACAGGTGGTTGTGAGCTACTCAACATAGGTGCTAGGAATCAAACTCAGGTCCTCTGCCAAATCAGTATATACTCTTAACCACTGAGTCATCTCTACAGCCGTCTTTGGGGTAATTTTTACAGAAACTAGTAAAACATGTAAAATAAAAAGAATCTGTGAAGTAGGCACAAAATATCCAGTCCTCCTTTTGATGTAAACAGCTTGCTCATCTCTTTGGCCTTGGAAATGGATCTTAGATGTTCATTAGGAAGGAACTGAGGGGCTGGGCAAGTCACATGAGAAAGCACAGTACAGTGATTGCTACACACATAGAAAAGGTAGAGTCTGTCCTAATCCGTGTGGAAAACACCAAACATGGATAAAACTGTTGGGTGCATCACCTCAGGAGGATGGAAAAACGACAGCCAGCTAGTGTCATCGCAATGATCCCTGGGAAAAGTCTCTGACAAGAGCATCTTCACGTTGTTACATCCCAGCCCCTTTGCAGTGAGCCCCGCCACCTTCTGGAATATTCTTGTATGGAAATGCTTTCCCGTGCGAGCATCGAGCCCAACATGCTGGAACTAGTTCTTTCTCTAGAGACAACCAGCTGACATTACCAGTCCCCTGCCCTCAAGAGTCTAAAGAACCTTTTCAACGGCACTTCTGCCACAACACACACTTTATAAATCAAAAAGTTGTAGTTTTGCTGGAGGAAACGAGCTGCTTAAACAGGCCATTTTAGAAAAGCGTTTTCTGAGATCTCCTTTTTTCACTCAATCATTTCAAGTATGAAGCCTAGTGATTTGGGCAACCAGGGTATTTATTCAATTTCTTTTCACACTGTACTGTAAGAAATGAAAGCGTTGGCACTCATTTCCCCCCTGTTTTACTAGGTGATAAACGGTCCCATTTCCACAGCTCACAATGATGCACTTTGATTGCCTGTGGGCATGGCTGGGTGCAATTGCACTCCCCTCCCATCTTGGATCAGTTTTTATTTTGTACTGAGGCAATCTTATGCACTCCCACCAAACATTGCTTATGCTTCCTGGGGCCTCAGATGAGAAAACATGGGGGAAAGTATCAACTGCTAAAAACAGCGGCTTGCACAAATGCCTGGTGGCTTCATTATTCTGCCTACCTAGTGAGCACATGCCATGTGGTCTCCATGTGAGACACACAGTTGTGGGAATGAGGAAATGAGGACTACCATATACTCCTGCTCCTGGGAGGCTTGTCATCTGGTCACAGGCAACCCAGGTGAGATTCGTAGGGGACATGCCATACCAGGGGTTGAAGGACCTGTCGGAGCAAGTTGACACCCCAGGCATTTGCAGAGCACACATGTGTTGAGGACTGCAGACCCTCAGACCCTGGGTTTTCTGCAACCCTTTGCCTGCCGGAGTAAACAGCTTGTTTTCCTGTGCTTGCAGCTGCTCTGGGCACAAGACCCTCATGATTTCCTGGTGGCAGGGGTGTGGTTTCTGGTGGGCTTACAGCTGAAAAGTCCCGAGAGCTAGGACATAGCCATTAGTCAAGGAGAGCCCTATATAAGCTGCCCTGGAACACAATAAAGGATGCATTCTTGTTTCAAGGATGACCCGTGTCTCTGTGTGTGTTTCAATCTCCAGCCCCTTGCCTGACTTAGGAACCGTCCCGTGGTGCAGGCAGCATACACATGGAAACAATTTTCCTTGATATCACTGGAAGCTATAAAAAATCAGGACTGGGACATGGAGCTTGCTTCTGCAACCCTCCAGTGTGGAGCCTGGGGTGGACAGAGAAGGTATGCAGCCCCAGTGTCACTGCCAAGGAGCAGGTAATTTTCAGCTTCACGGAAATCTTTGAGGGGTATCATATCCGGGTACATAAAAACCAAGTCTTTAGGAATAGTTCTATTCTGCTAATTCATCTTCATCTCTGGAAGTTCTGAGACTTTCATTTGATTGAAGTATGTCATACTGAAACTTCCCCCTTGATTTTGTATTAAGGATTTCCAACAATTCTGCTCTTCTGAATTCCATTGCAACTCACTGCATCAACTTATGGGGACTGACAACTTCTGATAAAATGCACATACGGCTTTGCACAATGATAAACTTGGATACGTGCATTTTCTAGTGACCCCTGCTTAAGATGTGGGGCCTGCAGCAATTACCACGCCTGTGGGCGTGTCTGTAGGGGATTGTCTTAAGGGTTGATTTATGCAGGAGGGTCCAGCTCACTGGGGGTGAAACCATTCCCCGGGTTGGTGGGCTGTGCAAGAAAGCTAGCTAAACTTGAGCTTGTGAGTCGGCAAGCAGAGTTCCTCCCTGATTTCTGCTTCCAGTTTCTGTCAGGATGGACTTGTGACTTGTAGACAGAAATAAACAACTTCCTCTCATAAATTGCTCTTGGTCACACTGTTTTTACATTCAGGATGAAACCTGACAANGTGCTTTGCTTTCCTCTCCTGTCTGTAATAGTTTGCTGTAAAAAGTTGTAATTACCTTTCTCTGAAAGGATCAGAGAAGTCATGGGGGTTTGATTCGTGTTACAGAACTCACAGACACCAGGGCCGTGTGTTTCTTTGGGAATACTCAAAACTTCGGGGATTTTTTTCTTTTCAGAATATCTATAAACTTAGGACATTTTAATTTTTTAGCAGTAGTGACATGGAGTGTTATTTTTATTTAGAGTTTGGTTCTTCACATTTGAAGAACTTCTGGAGAGCATCTATAGAACAAAACACCTTTGAGAAGTGACTCTCAGAATAGTTAAATCATGAAACAACAGCTTCAAGGAGCTTTCCACCAGGGCAAATAAAACTGTGAGCCCACGTGTTTCTTTTTTAAATCCTTTCTGTTGTGGACTGTTATTGTAAGATGTGTTACATTTGTTTATGTGGTGGAACAATTGTCTAATGATGCAAAGATGTGTTACATTCTTTTATGCTGCATTTGTTTAACTCTGTGAAACTGTGTTACTTTGCCTGTCTAAAGCACCTGATTGCTCTAAAAAAGAGCTGAACAGTCAATCATTATGCAGGAGACAGAATACATGGGGCTGGCAGGCAGAGAGAATAAACAGAAGGAGAAATTTGGGAAGAGAAAACTGAGGATTCAGAAAAGGAGGGAAGGAGGGCCAGCCACCCAGCTACACAGCCAGCAATGGAGTAAAAAAGAAAGAAAGGATATACAGAAATAGAAAAACGTAAAAGTCCAAAGGCATAAGGTGCATGGAATAGTTTATTAAAAGCTGGCTAGAAACAAGCCAAGTTAAGGACAGGCATTCACAAGTAATAGTAAGACTCCATGTGATTTATTTGAGAGCTGTGTGATGGGCCCCACAAAAGAATAAAGAGTAAAACCCAAAAAACTTTTCTGTTTTTATTGTCTTAGTAAGACATCTATTGGTTCTCAGACTACAGAACAGGGCTTCTTTGTATCATGTCTATTTGGAAAATAATGATTCGCAATAAGAAGATGATGTTTGGCCAGCCAAGTGGGGGATGGTTATTTGAGTAGGTGTCTCCCATATGGAGCACAGATGTGGAACTTTCATGTAAGACGTTCTCCCTGCTTAAATGCTTATAAGGTTGGCTGAAGACAACTTGCTCCTACTGGCAGATTTTGACATTCCTATGGATCCAAAGCTACTTTGCAATGTCGCATTTTAGACATCTAGTGTAGGCTACAGTCACCTACATCTGACCAAAGCTGATAGCTTTGGGAGGAGCTGTCGTACTGTTAGAGACGGGCTTAAGTCCACACACGCCAGTCTAACCTACCTTGCAGTTAAGGTTATAGCAACAAGATGGCACTGCCTGGCGAGATATGCTAAGTTCCTTGCATAGGTGGTATTGTGGTTCCACTCTAAATAAAGCAATCAATCAATATTTCTTCTCTGCTTACACTCCAATCTTCAGAACTGCTTGTTACACTAGCTAGATGGATTCACTTACAGCGGCGAAAGACATTCAGCAAGTCCATCCAATTTCTTGATTTATTTGCTATTGATGCATAAAATAAGCTTGTCTGTGAAATAGCCAGGTTGAAATTGCTGTTCTCATGCATTTTCATTGTTATTATTTGGCTAGACTGACTCTTGAGGGTCAAATTAAAACCCATTCATCCAGAGCTACATGAGTGACAATAGACAGCTTCTTCAGTTAAAATGAGAAACAGGTACTGTGCACAGGAAAGGGGAAGATGGATCTTATACAATAATCTACTCCTACCAGACATTCCGAAAGCAAAGTAGGAGTAGCCACATGAATTGTTCATCCCAGAAACCTGTTTGAATTGAACATTTTTGTTTTGTTTACACTAGAAATAGAGAATTTTAGGTAGTAAATGAAAGAATGTAGTGCTGGCATATGTGGAAATTTCTGGTACTAAGAGTACCAGGATACCTACAATTTATATTGCCTTATGGTAAACAAAAACTGCCCACAGGGATTATGGATTCTGATGTATTTTTAAAATAAGCTCCAGTTATTTTTAAAATGTGCAATTGTCAGCTTGTCTGGAGAGTGAATAATTTAAAAAATTCTTAGACATAGTCATAATTCTTATCTGCCTTCTGTACCTTTAATAATCCAGAATCTTCAGAGAAAAAACTAGATTTTTTGTAAAATATCAAGTATAAAAAATAATTTCAAAAAATGGTTTTTATTCAATGTTTTACCATTTACAAAACATATCTATGATATATATCATACATATACGTGTATAATTTTATTCCCAGTACTTAAAAAGCATATTTTATTTTATATAGCACTTAAATAGGGCAAGGGCTCCCTTGTACGGATGATTGAATTAAGACACACAAAGCCTAATTACTTTCCCAAGGTCGTCACTTTGCTTTAGTTAGTGATGGAATTTGCTTGCTTTTACAGCACTAAATTGTCCTCACACCTCACCATTTTCCAAACTGAACATTCCACACAAATTACTGCCTCTTCTCTCAAAGCGTGCTTCTTTTTTAATTGAAAATAGATTCTTCTCTCATATGATACATGCCACCAACAGTTTCTCCTCCTTCCACTCTTCCCAGCTCCCCCGACCTCTCCTCCAGCTCCGATCCACTCCTCTTCTGTCTCCCATCAGAAAAGAGCAGGTCTCCAAGAGACAATAGCAAACACGACAGGGCAACCCAACAAGAGACAAGAGTCCCAAGAGCAGGCAAAAGAGTCAGGGAGACATCCTCTCCCACAGTCAGGAGTCCCACAGAAACAAGCTCACAGCTGTAACTTACACTCAGGGGACCTGGTGCAGACTCATGCAGGCCCCATGGTTGTCACTTCAGTCTCTGTGAACCCATACTTAATTGATTCAGTGGGGTGTTCTCCTGGTGTCCTCCATCCCTCTGACTCTTACAACCATTCTGCCTCCTAATTCCTGAACGCCAAGGGGAGGGACCCATGAAGACCTCCAATTTACACTCTTTCTCTGCATACATAGTGTCTGTGGGTCTCTGCACCTGCTCCTGTCTGCTGCCAGAGGAAGACTCTCTGCTGATAACTGGACAAGACACTGATCTGTGAGTATAGCAGAGTATCTTTTCATTGATTTCTTTTTTTTTAGACCAGTTCAGTTGGGTTCTCACTGTAACACGAGGGCCTACTCTGTTGTCTGAGTTTCTGTCCTACCTGGTACCCCAGAGCTGGCAAGCCCCCCCCAAAAATCACATGGAGATTCTACATTAGGTTATAAACTGATTGGCCCATTAGCTCAGGCTTCTTGTTAACTCTTATAACTTATATCAACCCATTATTCTTATCTATGTTAGCCACACAGCTCCGTACCTTTCTCAGAGGAGTAGGTCACGTGCTGCTTCTTTCAGTGGTCTGGGCAGGAGTGGGAGGAATGGGCTTCCTCCTTCCTAGCATTCTCCTGTTCTCAT
>LOEQ01002875.1:119334-160343 GCA_001685075.1 Bramus lutescens | reverse complement strand
CCGCCTCTACTTCCTGTCTGGTTGACCCACCTATACTTCCTGCCTGGCCAATCAGCATTTATTTAAAACATGATTGACAGAATACAGACCATTCTCCCGTACCATCTCACCTTAGATCTCTGGGGTCTCCAATCTGTTTCCTAGCCATCTAAGCAATGTTGGGCAAGGGCCTGTAGGGCACTTTCTTAATTAGTAATTTAGGGGGGAGGACACAGCCCCTTGTGGTTGGGGCCATCCCTGCACTTGTGGTCATGGGTTCTACAAGAAAGTAGGTTGAGCAAACCATGGAGAGCAAGCCAGTTAGCAGCACTCATTCATGGTCTCTGCATCAGCTCCTGTCTCCAGGCTCCTGCCCTGCTTGAGTTCCTGTCCTGACTTCCTTCCATGATAAACAGTGTTTGGAAAGTATAAGCTGAATAAACCTTTTCCTTTGCAAGTTGCTTTATACATGGAGTTTCATCAAAGTAATAGTTTCATCATCAAAACCTAGGACACTCCTTGAGGTTGAGCTGGGTCTTCATCTATTGACATTTTTGAAACAGATGACCTAGGTTGTTGCCAAGGCTACAGGTTCTCCAGCCTTGACTCAGAAAGACCTATTTCTTTCATCTTCTGTCTCCTTCCAACACGGACTGAAGCCTGGATGTGCTTTCTCTGGTGTCTCAGGCATCCTTACTCTTTCCATGGAGCTTCCCCTTGTGCCTTGTGACTGCCTATCTGCTGCATGGCTTACCTCTCTGTAAGTGTCACTTAAATTCCATAGTGTTCTCTCTCTCTCCCTCCCTCCCCCTCCCTCCCTCCTTCTCTCCCTCTCTCTCTCCCTCTCTCTCTTCCTTTCCCTCTCTCTCCCCCTTCCTCTCTCTCTCTTCCCTCTTCCTTCCCCCCTCTCTCTTCCTTTCCCTCTTTCTCTTCCTTCCCCTCCCTCCCCCCCCTCTCTCCTCTTCCTTCCCCCTCTCTCTCCCTTTCCCTCCCTCCTTCTCTTCCTCACCCTTCTCCTTTTCTCCTCCGTTCTCCTTTACTGGGCAGCTGCTGAGATTTACAGCTTGCCTGCCCTGGGATTTTTCTTTTAAACTCTAATAAAATTGTCTTCTTTGACTAATAGCACAAAACAAAACAAACTACTAAAATCTCAACAGGCTTTTGGGTACTGATGACAAATTGAACCTATGGAACTGAAAAAGTCAGACTACTCAAGTGTATTTTTAGAAAGTACTAGAAACTAACAAAGAACCCGCTAGTTAATTTCAGGACAGAGACATAGCCCCGCCAGTAGACTGCACATATGCCTGGATGACATTAGGCCCTCAGTTCAGTCTCTAGCACTGAGAAAAGGAAAACAAACAACAACAAAAACAAACTTCACTACTTTTAAAACTTTGTAGAAAACTATAGTAATCATTAAATGAGTCTTAAATGTCAGACATTCATAACCAGGGAAAAAATTAAATCCAAAAATATAGCCCAAGTATAATCGACTAACTTTCTGTATAAACATTAAGATAATTCAACAGAAAAATGATTTGTCCCTCAATAAATGGTGTTAGAATAGCCAGAGATCCATATGTAAATGTAAAAAGCATTTAATAAACCCTCTGACTTTACTCAAAAATAAAGGATATACCTACACTACCTACACATATTTTTGGAAGAACTCACAAGAGAAAACTTTTGTGGTCTCAGGCTACGCAGAGATTTTCTAGAAAACAAAAATCACAATTTAAAAAAAAAAGAGGCCAGCCCCAGTTTGGGCCAAGCCCCTCTGCCTCCTGGCTGCTGACATTATGTCCCTAGCCTCCCAGTGCTCACAAGGCCCCAGACGCCATATGCTCCTTCAGCCTTGTCTTCCCTGGCATGATCAGCTGCCCTATTGAAATCACGAGTCCAGACAAATCTTTCCTCCTTGTTTCCTCAGAACTTTCTCAACAATGATAATGTCAAGACTATGTGTCCTGATTGCAAGGGATGTGACTCAAACACACGAGGAAATATGCCTAACAATAGACCCAAGAGTATAAGTGAATTCAAGTGAGTATCACACAGGAAAAGAAGCAGACACTCATTGCTACATATGAAGAGGTAATAAAGATAAAATACAACAAATATATCAGTAGCTACAAGAATCTAGGGCAGAGGGACAGCCCTTCTCACGCAAAGGACTATGGGAGAGCCTTGGGGTTGATAATAACACATTTTGGGTTTAGTTTGTGATGGTGCTTGCATCATCATTTTGTCAAAACCAACCAAATAAAGATTCAAATGAATTCATTTTATTGTATTTAGAAAAGTCATCATCCATCCATTGCATGGACAACAGACTCTCCCCCCTCCTCCACCAAAAGGTTCTAGTCCCAGTGACTTTAAATGCCTTCTCTATGCATAATAAACCTCAGTGAAGTTTATTACTTATTTATTTAAAGATAACATTTTTAAAAAAGTCTGTGTATGTGGTGTATATCTGCAGGGGATGAAGGGAGAGGAGGTACCCACAGAGACCAGAAGAGGGCATTGGAGTCCCCAGGAGCTGGAGTTATAGGCAGTCGTGAGTCATTCAGTGTGTGCATGCTGGGAACCACCTTAACTCCTCTGCAGGAACAGAATGTGCTGAGCCATCTCTCAAGTCCCCTGAAATATACTTCTTAAAACAGAAAGTCAAATAAATACAATTAAGTGAAATCATCAGTATTTATTAAAACATGAGCATTAAAAAGAAATGTCTCTTGCTTCTTATCACAATGCCTCATGTCATAATTTTTGCAATTTTCCCACTGTAGCTGAGGATGACCTAGAACCCCAGATCCTCCAGTATCTGCTCCGCTGGTGTTGGGATTACAAGTATACACATACTCTCGTTCATGGCTATGAAGTAACTGGTAAGTTTTTAACCAATGGTTATATTTTAGAATGCAAAGAGAACATGAGACTGTAGCTCCATTGTGGAATTAGTAGTTTGGTATGCACACAGAAATGGAAAGGTTTAATACTTTAGTACCTCATCTGAATTATAATTCCATCCATAGTGTTCTAATATTTTAATCAGTGACATTAATTTTCTATAAATTATAATGAAGGCAACATTAGGATAAGATGATGTTGACCCTTTTGAAGTTTCACTTCTAAACTGTTGTGTCAAAATTTGAAAAACAGATTTATTGACTGAAAAAGATTTTCCCAGCTTTACTTCCAAACGTGTTGTAATCTACCTTGTAACACCGAGCACATTTCCTCATCAATATGAAAATTAAACTTCAGGGAATGACCTTATAAATAGACCAGCGGAGCAGAAGGATGCTGAGAACACATTAACGGCACTTTCAGGTAATCAAGCCCAGTAAAAATGTACTATTTAAATGTGTGATGTTCAGAATGAATCAACGTGAAAGGTCCATTCAGAGGCTGTAAAGGAGCTATGTTGAATAAGAATGGTACCCTGGAAAGTCCAGCTCTCAATCACCTTGAAGTGGCCTCTGTGTGTACGTACTTGCATGCGTGCATGTTTGTATGTGTGTGTGTTCTGCAGGTTTAAATATTGGACATAAAGACATATGAAGACAGACGCACTCGCGTGCATGCACATACACACACACATAATTTCATTATCAAATCAATTAGGATAGTATTGAATTAAACCAAATAAAGTTGCTCTCCCCTTCCAAGACTTCTCAGAATCTTTCATAAGCAGATCTGCATTGTGATTCTCATCAGAGAGAGGTACATGTTAAATACAGTGTCCCTAAATTATTGGTCAATGAGAGATTTTATCACAGACCAACAACCAGCAGTTGTACTTGTAAAACAAGCCCTGGATTATATGGCTTGAAGCATGATTTATTGTCCCTCTTAAGTATGTGAGCACAGCTCTCCAAGCCATGTCTCAGTCTTCAAAGGGTACCTCCTCTCGTTTGTTCTGCTTAGTAAATGTTAAAAGAAATTACTTTCTTGTTTTTCTAGTAGTTTCTTGGAAAACACTGGTGCACAGAGTGGGACAGGAAGTGGGCATGGAAAACAGACCCTCCCGAAAGGACCTGCTCCAGTTGCATAGATATGTGATTTATTTTCCATGAGTAATCACAAAGTATGCACATGTAATTCACCTTATCTTAAATGATTAAAATTTACTCTTTAAACCTAGGAAAATTGGTTCAGTTTATATCAGACAGGCATCCCCACTTATTTGGTAAATTCTATAGAATATCTTTTATCAATTATTTAGCATGGCACACATATAAACAATGTATCCTAGAGGCTGGAGAGATGGCCCAGTGGTTAAGAGCACTAGCTGCTCTTGTAGAGGACCTGGGTTCAATTCCTGGCACCTACACAGTGGCTCATAGCCACCTATAACTCCTGCTCCAGGGGACTGATACCATCTTCTGACCTCCTCAGGGACCATGCACATTGCGATCAAATATACATCCAAGGCAAATCGTATGTAAAATAAAAGTAAATAAAGAATTAAAAATTTAAACAATAAACAGTATGTCTTATCATGCACACCTCCAGCTCCTTCTCCAGATCCCCAGACATCTGCCAAGCACAGCCCTCTCTTCATTGCCTATCTTGTAGCACACTTCCTCCTTAGCTAAAATGCAGACTCGCCTCATGATTGCTCTTGTGCAGGTAGCCATGGCTGCAATGAGTTCACAAGGACAATGGCCATGTGTAGCAGACTGCACTTCAGGGCTCTCCTCCTCTGGCTCTTACATTCTTTCCACCCCCTCTTCCACAATGTTAGCTAAGCCACCATGGAGGACAGGAGAATGGGAAGACAGGAAGATGGGAGGATGAGTGGATGGGAGGGAGGATGGGAGGGAGGATGGGAGGATGAGAGGGAGGACGGGAGGATGGGAGGATGGGAGGATGGGCGGGAGGATGGGAGGATGGGAAGGTGAAAGGATAGGAAACTGGGAGGATGGGAAGGAGGATGGGAGGATGGGAGGATGGGAGGTAGGATGGGAGGATGGGAGGATGGACAGGAGGATGGGAGGATGGGAGGTAGGATGGGAGGATGGATGGGAGGATGGGCGGGAGGATGGGAGGGAGGACGGGAGGATGGGAGGATAAAAGCATGGGAGGTAGGATGGGAGGATTGGAGGGAGGATGGGAAGATGGGAGGATGGGAAGGAGGGTGGGAGGATGGGGAGATGGGAGTTAATATGGAAAAGATCTATTTTTAAATCAAGAAGTGGAAGAGGATTGTTCATGGCTCTCTGACATTTCTATATGTCTTTGAATAAAAAGGAGCAACTTCACTTGGTACATGTTTTGTGCAGTAATAGTCTTAGAAAACACGTTTTCTTCTCTGGAACAGGGCTCATTTTCTTGTAGTCCAAAATACAAGGATACTGCTTTTTTAAGGTAGGGCTGTTTTGTTAGCAGCCCACTTGAAAGAATGATTCCTGGACACTTTAAAACATCAAGGTTGAACTGGAGAGATGCAAAGGTTAAGAGAACACACTGCTCATGAGAGGACCTGAGTTCAGTTTCCAGTGCCCACATCAGGCAACTCATGACCACCCATAACTCAGCTCCAAGGAGAACTGATATTTCTGGCCTCTGCAAGCAGCTACACACATGCACATACCGACACACATACAGACATAATTGTCATAGAGTAGTCTTAAAATGCCAAGGCTACTTTACCTTGACCTAAACCCACTTGTATTGATTAATTTTGTATTGCTATGACTGCTATTATTTAACAACAAAAAAATAAAGTAAGAAACATTTATTTGGCTCCTGGTTTCTGTCCACCACACTGGGGAAGGTCTGGTGGAGTAGATCATGTCACAGCATATGGAAGAGTTTGTTCACATCATGGAAGACACCAGGAGTCAGAGAGTCAAGGAAAACCAGAGGCCAGATATCTCCTTCCAAGGTCACTCAGTGACCTTGCTGGACCACAATATTTCACCACGTAAAGGATCTACAATGTCCCAGAACAATGTCACCAGCTTGGGAACACACACAAAGCATGAGATAGTATAGATCGTTTCCAATTCTAATCCCAACCTTACTACACACAGTGACGAAGGAACTCCTGGTTCTCAGGGTGATGAAGGAACATTGCATACATGGAGTGTATGCTTCTTACTGGACTGTGAGGAATTATGTCCGTTGTCTATGATCCAGGAGTCTTGGATCTTTCTGAAGGCATTCATGAAACTCCAACACACATTCTTATTAGCTTGCGAACAGGATAAAATCTCAGGCCCCTCAAATTTCCTTGACAGCTGTAACATTTACACTGAGATGACATTTTCAGGTAAATATCTTCCCATGTAGCAAGAAAGGCTTGAAGATGTCAGTGGAGGATTGAATGACACAAAATGCAGATTGTAAGCAATATTGGCCCTTGCCCACATATGGGTTCCCAGGGGCTGCCCATGTAAGGTACGACAGGAATGTCAAAAGAATATGGGAGAGGTAGAATTTCAGAACATAGTATTTTGACTTCATGGTCATGTTGTATCCTCTTACACTAATGACTCCAGGCCTTAAAAGAAGTTGCCAGGAAGTAACCGGCAGAATCAGTATGAGTATATTTTCCAGACCTGGGCAAACAAAGAACAAAAAAGTAAAAAGAAGAGGAGAGAAGGAAGGAGAGAGGGAGGGAGGGAGGGAGAGGAATGGGAAGGAGGAAAGAACAGTGCTCAGAAGTTAAGTAGCTCTATGTGTAAATTGTATTGTATCTTTATTTTGGATACCCTGAAATAATCAGTTTTTGTAACATACCTGCAGTTCTAGAATTGAAGGAAGGATTAGAAAGGTACTTTACCGGAACAAATTACAAAGCACAAAATTATGAAAAAATAAATTCTAATGAAATTGGGGAAATGCATGCACAATGTCATTTATTCTTTAAAAGAGAAACAAAAAAAAACAACCAAACAAGCTCTACCTTGTGATTTCATATTTTCAGAGGTAGAATAATAGTCCCATAAAATGACCATGTTTTAATTTTCAATAGCTGAAATATGATGGAAACACTCTAACAAAATAAAAATGAGACCTTGTAGATTTAACCAAGGTTACAGTCCTTAAAATAGGCATGATTACCCTGGATTATCTGGGTGAAACGCATCTAAATATGGGAACTCTTAAAACAAGAAGAAGATGCATCAGCAGGGAAGGGTGGAAAGATTTGTAGCAGGAGAGGGAGCCCCCCCACTACTGGCAGCAAGAGGACATAACCCACCCTAACTGGGGGCTCTCGCGCAGTGCATGACACACACCCTAGAAGAGCAAAGAGTGGCTCCCAGAGACAGTCAGCAAGGAAAGGGAGAACCCAGTCTGACAACTACATGGAACAGTATGTGTGAGCTAAGGCGGTAAATTCATCTCCAGGGTCTACAGAAAGGTTCAGCCCAGGAAACTCTAGACAGTGCATCCAGCTTGACTTCAAGTCTCCCTGCACTTGTGACCCACAGAACTACAAGACTCTAAATACTGGCATTGTTCTAAGTACTAACCACATGCCTATTTGTTATAGAAGAAATAGAAAATCAACAGATTCTGTATTCCGTCTATAAGCGCAGAGAGGTAATTTGTATGACACTTTTTCTATTTGAGGGTGTCAGCACAGACGACCCAATAATCAAGCTATGGGGTTGTTGCCAGTTCTTAATTCAGGTGTCAGGTATTTGCCTACAGACATTAGTCAAGTAAACAAAATAACTTGGTGAGTAATTGAAGCTTTGCTATTGGATACCTTTTCAATTATTCAACGACAAAAGATAATAGGAGCCTCATTGCCACGGAGTTTAAATAAATATTCTCTTATGAATTTACTTAACTCTTATACCGTGACCACAATGTCAAGGCTGTGACAACTGGCAAGGATGAGAAGACTTCTTCCGGATTAATCTTCAGTCGCTGAACAGGAGGCCACTGTGGGTTAGTGGAGCGGATAGGTTGATATTTGCATCCTGCCCAGCAAATGACCTAATCCCTCTGAAAGGCTCTTTCTTCTTACTTAGAGTGATTGAAGTTAACTTCTCTTCAAGAATAATACCCCCTTGACTAGTCTAAACTTCAGATTTAAGTATTGTAATTCATGCTTTGGAGAAGTGCTAAAAATAACCATTCCATAACTCACAGTACGAATTTGAACAAACTCTAAGAACATTAATAAAGAAACAGGAACAGAGGGGAAGGGATCCTGTGGGCACAGGGCATGATGTAGAATGACCGTGTCTACATGACAGCTCAGAGTCAACACTCTAATAATGCCAAGGTCATTATCGGAGAACAGCTCTTCATACAGCTTCTTATGACCTTTCTCGCTAAATGTAACTGTACAGTGGCTGGCTATAAATTACAAATCACACTATCCCAAATGTCTCTATCTCAGACGCCAAAGATTCTCTAGATTCAACATTTTTACAGCCTGGTCATCATCAGCAACAACTGCAAAACCAGGATAGCAAAATATGCTGGAATTTGTCTGGGGCTGGCAAGATGACTCGATGAAAAAAGAATGCTTGCCTGTCAAACTGACAACCTGAATTGGATCCTGGGAACCCACGCGAAGGTGAAGCAGAGGACAAATACTATGCTATTCCCTTCTGGCCGTGTATGCACACTGTGGTACACACAATCATAATGAATAAAAAAACAAGGTCTAAAAATAATAATGTTGTATCTGACGTACAACCAATGGACGCCAATGAAGGTACACCTAGGAAATTTCAGGGAAGAAAAAAGATATTTTCTTACTGAGAATAGTGTTTATTTATTTTTTTTAAATTACACCCAGTGATCAGTAAAGGGCAAACTCAGAGTGGAGCTTTGAGGCTAAATGTCATGTAGTCTTTCTTCCTATTTGCAAGAAGGACAACAGCAAATTCCCCTCAAACAGATAGAAAAAAATTCTTGTTTGAGAAAGACCCAGAAAATGGGAAATGCACATGTCCTACGCAACTCAGAGCAATGCCTGTTTTCAGAATATTTCTTTTTATACATAATTTCTCTTCTGAAAACAACTCTTTGAAAACTCAATAGATATTCTTTTAGTACCTACTATGGGCTCTCTCTTTTGAGACAGGGTTTGTCTGTGTATCCCTGGCTGCCCTGGAACTCACTCTGTAGATCAGGCTGGCCTCAAACTCACAGATCCATCTGCCTCTGCCTCCCGGGTGCTGGAATTAAAGGTATGTGACACCTCTGCCTGCTTCTTTTTTAATAGCTTGATTTTGATATGACTCTATTTTTCAGTAGAATCCTTAAGATGAGAAACATCACTTTAATAATTAGGAGAAACACAAGATAAAAAAAAAACAAAGATTGAATTACTTACAGGTTCTGGGATACACAGCATGCCTGAGAATCAAACAGAGCAATCAGGGACAAATGGGTAGAGAGGAAGAGGGACCCTTAAGCCTGCAGTGTCATTGTATCCAGCAGGTTTGAGAGAGTTTTAATTAGTGACTTGAACTGAGCAGTCACAGGTTCCATGAGGCCACTGAGTGACTACAAAGTTATTACTGTAACATGTGTGCAGACAGCCCAGGGGGTGTAAAGACCAGTGAGTCTGGTCATACAGGGTGCATCTAGCTTCCCTTGAAGGAAGTGGCACCGAGGTTCAGGTAAATAAACAGGTATCCACAAGGACCACACCGAGGATGAGCAAGGGAGGAGTATGGACCAGGATCTATGTCAGGTGTGACACTGAGCCCAGCTTCCAGGTAAAAGACTCATAGAATCACAAACATCTGCTACAGAATCACACATCAAAACCACACATGTGGGCCTCACAGTTCTCTAGGCTCTATCATAGCTGCTCCCTGGGAGCTAAGAATCCTCACTGTGTATGACCAGTTCCAACCCACCCATGCCTTTTCCCTCCAGGTGGAGCCTGTTGTGAGCAATACCAAGCACCATGCTCTCCTCCTCCATCTTCAAGTCGTCTGTGGACAAAGACGTAGTTGTGCAATTCAGGAAGGACCCAGGCATCTACAGAGCCTTCCATCTGGTAGACTAACAGTTCAGTGTCCAAGTCTCTGATGACACCAGTATCACAGACCCTGAGAAGCACATCCGTGTGTTGTTAGTGAAGAACTGCCAAACCTGGAGCTCAGGGTTTGCTATGTGTAACCGTCCACAGTCAAAGTGGACACAGTTGCCACAAGAAGGACACCATGAAGCAGACATATGTACGAACCCTGTACCCTTTCCCTCCCTGTTGACAGGTTTCTGTCCCACCTGATCCCAACGCCATTCAGTCCCAAAGAAACACACAGAAGCCTAAATTAATTACAAACCATTTTATAATTATGGTTGGCCTATTAGTTCAGGCTTCTTATTAACTAACTGTTACATCTTAAATTAACCCATAATTCTTATCTGTGTTAGCCACGCAGCTTGGTACCTTTTATCAGTGAGGCATTCTCATCTTGTGTCCTCTGCATGTGGGTGAAGACTGCAGACTGAGTCTTTCCTCTTCCCAGAATTCTCCTAGTCTGGTCACCCTGCCTATACTTCCTGCCTGGCTCCTGGCCAATCAATGTTTTATTAAACCAACAGAAGTGACAAATCTTTACAGGGTACAAGACCATTGTCCCACAGCACCTCCCTTTTCCATTGATGACCCATAGCTGTACATCCATTCTGCCCCACACTCTAAGTTTTTTTTGTTTGTTTGCTGTACTATTAATAGTGGTTTTTTTTTTTCAAATAGGGGTTGACTGAATGAGAAGAATAGTTGGGGAAGCTACCATCTGTGAAGAATAGGAGATAAGAAAGTCAAGAAGTTCCAAGCCTTCACATCCACTCCACCTGATGTTCCTCTCCATTAGAAACTGTGGGCATGTTCTAGGTTGCTCCAGAACAGCTTTAGGGGATGGGAGGAATAATTTAATCCTCTCATAAGGATTAAAACATATTGTACAAATATCAAGAAAGGCAAAACAAGCTTGTTTATAATACACAGTTAAATGACTTTGATCTATTCATGAGTTGTACAGCAATGGTCCCCAATCTGGTTAGTAAGATCATCAGCACACAGTCAGGTAATCAATTATCAGTTGCTTCTCCATCCTTCCCAGCTTCAGATCCTGAGAACCCGTAATTCTCTGTCTCTATCATATGTATGTACATACATATGATAGCATCTTTTGTTATCGAATTATTTTCTCAGAGAAATGTTCTTGAGACCCACCCATGCTGCAATATGCACCAGAATTTCATTCTTTTCACAGTATAGGGAATACCACATTATATTTGTCCGTTCATTAACTTATAGGCATTTAGGTTGTTTCCACTTTCTGGTTTTTACTAATAATACTTCTGTAATCATGTATAGATACAAGATTTCATTTCTCTTGAATATATATATATATATATATCATACTTGCCAGTGTAATGATAGACTGTACAGTCTTAATATTTTGAGGGGTTCCCAAATATGTTTTAAAGTGGCTGCACAAGTATGCACTCCCACTAGCAGTATCCTAGAAAACATATTTGTACCAACACTTAAATATTATTTTCTTTCTTTATTTCTTTTGGGGTTCAGTACTGGAGGTGGACCCTCAAGTCTTGTGAATGCTTGGCAAGCATTCTGCCACTGAACTACACTCCCAGGTCTTCATTCATTTTATTTTGAGAAGGTGTCTTACTAAATTGCCCAGGATGGCCTTGAACTTACTCTGTAGCTCAGGTAAGCCTTGAACTGGACTTGTAATCCTCCTGCCTCAGCTTCCCAAATATCTTGGGATTATAGGAGGCCTATCCACCAGGTCTGGATTGTCTGCCCTTTCTATCTCTTCTTCTACCCCTCGTTTCTCTCCATTGTCATCCTAGTTGGATCAATATCTCACTGAATTATAAATTCAGTTTTCTCAGTGACCAGTCATGTTTATCACTGAATGTGTGCTTTGTAGCCATCTATTTATTTTTGTTAGAAAAGTTTCAGTTTACATTTGAATGTTTTCTCCATTTTTAATAAGTTTACTTTTTAAGTTGCCATGGTTCTATGTGTTAGATACAAATACCATATCATATACATAATTATAAAATATTTTCCCCCATTCCATATATTATATTTTTATTATCTTGATAATATTATTTATAGTAATATAAGTTTCCAGTTTGGGTGAGGTGTAATTTATCTTTTTTTTTCTATTTAAGTTTTTGATGTATTAACTAAGAAACAGCCTAACCCAGGTCATACATATTCAATCCTAAGTCTTTTCTAAGAGCTTTGCTATTTATATTTAAATCCCAAATGTATTTTGAGTGTATATTTTATGTATAAGAAAATAATCTAGTTTACTTCATTTCAATATGAATTTCTACTTTTCTCAGCTCAATTTATTGAAGACTATTCTTTTCACATTGAATGATATTGGCAACTTTCTACAAAATCAGTTAAATGCATAAGCTGATATCTGATATTCTGTTGCTTTGGCCATACATTCACCTTTCGCCAGTGCCACACTGCCATGACTATTTCAACTTAGCAGCACATTTTGAAATTAGGACCACAAGCACTTTGAAAGTGTGTGTCCTCAAACACTGTTTTTTGTTTTCAAGATAGTTTTGACACTTTCTAATTCCTTAATATTTGATATAAATCTTAAACTTACCTTGTAAGTTTCTGCCAAAAATACATAGACAATTATTACTTCATTTAATAATCACCTAAAGAGGTGGTCAGTACCAAGTTCCTTATTTGACCAATGATTGTGAATTTGTAGCTATGAAAACTATTTAAAGACAAACATATTGATTCTTTTTTAAGAACCTTGTTCTCCAACTATGTATAGATAAATTATAAGGTACTCAGTAGGAAATAATCTGATAAATTTTGAATGACTGATTTTTTTGTTGATAGTTTATTTATTGTCATGGTGTTAGATGGTTAGCGTTGGCATTAGGATAACATGCTAAGAGACCGTCGGGTTAACCATTCCAGGGTTACTTGGTGAAGACAAAATACATAGTCTATGACTTATAAATGGCCTTTGGTTAGATAGCTGATTCTGTAGTTTATGAATTTCTTTATTCCCTTCTGAACCATTTGCCCATGATGGTCAAGGACATAGGCCTACTTGAAATAGGGACAAGTAAGCTTATCCTATGGAGAAGAGCTGACATATTGTATCATACTCTACCATTCATCTGGCTTCTGTTACATCTACTCAACTGTGCCACTGTAGCATGGAAGCAATCATTGCCTAACATCGACCTATAATGACTGTGTTCTAGTCTTTAAAGTCTCTAAAGACATAACCTCTTGGGTTTCTTCTATCTCTTAAACCTGTAAATTCAGTGCTCTCTGGGAGAGCGGTCAATAGGAAAAGACAAGATGTTTATGTCTTTAAAGACTTTGCTAATGAGTCAGGTGAGCACATAGATTTGACCACTACAAAGTAGTTAATAACTTCTGTTCTTCTACACTGTATCTAGAGCACAATGCTGCTCTCATTGATATGTAGATGTAATATAAACACTGTGGGCACGATGTTTCCAAGACTAATCTCCCTCATACTAGAATCTAGAGTCTCAGGTACATCCCTAAAAATAAAGCCAACCTGAAAGACAATGGGACCTTCCAGTTACTTGACAGCAACTCATTTGAAGGGGGAGAATCACAGGAGAAGAACAGGATTTTGCAGTCAGAGTTAGCAACCATAACAATGCAAGAGTTTTGCACTAGTCTCCAATTGATATAACAAATCATCACTGACCAAGTGACTTAAACATCATAAATTTGTTTCCTTGTAGTTATGTGGTCTACGGGGACAATATAACTATTACCAAATGTCTCTTCTTGGCTTGTGAGTAACCTCTTCTGCATCTTCAAAAGGGATTTCCTCTGTACTTCTCTGAGCCTGTTTGAAGCTCTAAGCAAGAACATCAGTCGTACTGAGTTACAGCTCACCTGACTTTAACTACACCTTTAAAGACTGTTTACAAATGAAATCTCACATGCTGGAACTTCAATGGACGTGTTTGGGAGGGCAGACACAATATAGCTCCCAATGGCCTCTCTCAGAAGAAACCCAGCAAAACTAACCACTCGAAAACCAACCCCTAAAGCCTCCTTTCCTTTACATCATCAGTCCCCCAGAGCTTTATTCTCCTCTCCCTTTCCCATCAAAGTTCACCAAAAACTGGTAAACCTCCCATCTTTTCTCTTATTCTTCTGTTCCAGAAAGCAGTGGGTTTACAGATTTAAAAGGTAACATAAAATATTCCTTCCCTCTTTCAGGACCTAGACCTTGTCCTGAAAGACATTACTCTTAGGGAAGCCATCACATAGATGATTGACCAAAGAAAGACTTGTCTATTTTCTTAGCAATGGGAACTAACATTTGCATGGAACTTTACTAGCAAGAAACATATATACACCTATATTATGGCATCGCTTTGCCACTATGATTTAGGTGAGAAAAACAGGAAATCTTTAAATTAAACACAGAATGTGAGCTTCAGAAAGTTTCATGGTTCTACCGTCAGGTGGGCTTCTCAACTCAAATAGCCAGCTTTCTCTTTAACTAAGGCATGACTGGTCCCAGGTATTGCCCAGAAAATTCTAGCTGCTGCCTCTTTGTTTTGAATAAAAGATGCTATAAAATATCATCTTGGCTCATGGTTTCAAACATCTCAGGGGGAGGGCATTGTCTCCCATGACCTTGAGCCTGGGGCAAAGCTGAATATCATAGGACTGTAGGAAGAAGAATATGGCTGCCTCCTGGAGTGAGAAGCAGGGGGTGAGGGAGAGACTAAGGCCCAGATACCACCTTCAGAGACAACCAAACTGATTCTCCTTCGTTCAAGAACTACCTTCAAAGGTTTCCCTCAACCTCTCAAAATAATCTACTATCTAGAAACCAAGAACCTGGAGCAAGATCATTCTATATCTAAAATTTAACTTCCCCAAGGTATGGAAAGCAGATTTGAGCCAAGGATAAGGGAAAGAAGATAAGGCCAATGGGATAAATACATAGAGCTAAACTCCAATCAAGTTGAGAAATGCCTGATTTCCCTGTGTAGTAGTGTGAATGTAACTGGCCCCCATAAGCTTGAAGGGAGTGGCACTACTAGGAGGTGTGGCTTTGTTGGAGTAGGCATAGCCTTGTTGGAGCAAATGTGTCACTGTATAGGCAGACTCTGAGGTCCCATATATGCTCACACCATGCCCAGTATCTCAGAATACTTCCTTTTGTCTATCAATCAAAATGTAGGACTCTCAGCTCCTGCACCATGTCAGCTTGAATGCTGCCATGTACTAACCAAGATGACAATGAATTAAACCTTTGAACTGGAGCCATCCCATTAAATCTTTTCCTTTATAAGAGTTGCTGTGGTCATGGTGTTTCTTCACAGCAATAGAAACCCTAACTAAGACAGAAGTTGGTGCCAAGGACCTGACCATGATAGACCTAACCATGTTTTTATTAGGGAGATATTAAACTTTGGTGCCTTGGATTAGGAAAGCAGTGGGATGCTTTAAGCACTGCTTAATGGGTCATGCTAGTAGGAGCATGGAAGACAGTGGTGCTGAAAACAATTTGAATTGTAGGCATGTTTCAGATGTTTCAGAGGCAAAGAATTTTAGAATGTTGCCTAGAGATCATTCTTACAATATTTTAGTCAAGAAAGTAGCTGCCTTTTGCCTTATCCAAAGAGTCTGCCTGAGGCTAATGTGAAGAGAATTGGATTAATTCCATTGGCAGAGGAAATCTCAAAACAACCTAGTATAGACTCTGCCATGTGGTTACTAGAGTTTATTCTTATAAAGATTTATAATGAAAAAGAGCAAGCTGAGATGAAAAGGAGCACCAGGAAGCAGAATGGAGCTAAGGTTTGTGTTCAAAGAAATAAACAGATTGAGAAATGGATAAAAGGGAGTGGTGACCTCAGGGCAAGATCTCACCCAGTTAAATTTCCAACTTGTGAAAGGGAATTAAAGAAAAGTTTAAAGCTGGATGTGGTGGCACTGGCCTTTAATCCCCGCACTCAAAGCAGAGACTGGCAGATCTCTGAGTTTGAGGCCAGCCTGATCTACAGAGTAAATTCAAGTACAGCCAAACTTAGGAAGTGAAGGTAACCATCGAAAACAGAAAGCTATGATTATGTAATTAAACAAGGGGGGGGCATGTTCCCAACCCCAGCAAGCAGCAATATTTGACAGCTTTGGCCATATAGTTCTGGCTTTAGAGTTAAGGACAGATAGAATAAAGGGGTTCTTAAATTTGCCTCTGTGACTAAAGAAAGCTGCCGAGGCCAGACATGTGTCAGGGTGTCCCTGAGTGGAGATCTAGAGAGCCTATTATGTGACTCTGCGAAGTTGAAGCCTGGACCGCCTTGGAGATGCTAGAGGTATGGAATAACTGCCCAGGAAAGCTGTTAACAGGGTGTGGAACCAGCCCAAGAGAAAGAAATGTGTTGCAATCATCAAAGCTGAATTGAGTTGGAGATCTCAAGAGTGTTTTGACATCAGACATGGAGATGCAGAGTTTGGAGTTTGCCCAGCTGGTTTTCTATCCTTCTTTGGTCCAGTATCTTCTCCCTATGCTCCCTTCCCTACATTTCAGAATGGTACCATTATATGTTTGAAGTATGTGATCTGATTTGGATTTTATATGGGATTACAGTTAATAGATTGTATAAAACTCAGAAGAGACTTTGAACTTTGGACTTTAAAATATTGTTGAGACTGTGATAGACTATGGGGGCTTTTGAAGTAGGACTAAGAACATTTTGCATTATGATATTGTTGCAAGCTTAAGAGGCCAGGGACTGGTATGTGTTAGTTTAAATATAGTTGCTCCCCACCATAAGCTCACAGGGAGTGGCACTATTAGGAGGTGTGGCTTTATTGGAGTAGGTATGGTCTTGTTGGAGGAAGTGTGTCACTGCGAAGGTGGGCTTTGAGGTCTCATATATGCTTAAGTCATGCCCAGTGCCTCAGACCACTTCCTATTGCCTACCAATCAAGATGTAGAACTCTCAGCTCTAGTACCACATCTGCCTGCACACCGCTATGTACCACCATAATGATAATGGATTAAACCTCTGAAACTGTAAACAAGTCACTCCATTAAATGTTTTGCTTTATAAGAGTTGCTGAAGTCATAATGTTTCTTCATAGCAACAGAAACTGTAATTAAGACACCCTCCCTATTCTTGCTTTGACTGGTTTGATGAACACCAGAAAAAGTTCAAAGTACTAACTTATAGGAAGAGGTGATGAAAATAATATAGAGGTACCCACACTTTCCCAAAAGCAGTTTCCAAAAGGAAGGCAGACTGGAGATGATACCAAGACATGGCTGGAGTCATTCCCACAGGAAACAGGCTTTGAGAGCCATTCCAGACTTAGCCAGTAGACTTTTCTTAATATACCGCCTATGTGTGACAGGCACAGGCCCATCAAAATATTTTGTGTTGAAAAAAAAATTGTCTAACCCTTCCTCTGCTGTCCTCTAGAAAGGCCTTTAATATCCTATAGGGCATGTTGATTAAATCATTCCAACAAGGGCTGTGCAAAGCTCTTCAAAGGCCCTCCTCCAGCTGCCCTTGGGAGAGAATGCCAAAACACATTAGGTTCTGAAGTCCTGAATTGAAAAAATGTTTCTAATTCAGATCCTACTGTTTCCTTGACTAAATTCCATGGCATTACTTCTCATTATATTTCCTCTTGGCAAAATATATACATCCCTACCTTTCTTCTTACCCTTCGGAAAGCAGTCAAGAGTTATTGTTCCTCTCCAATTCATCACTTAGCTAAGACATATACAGTGTATTGAGTTATTTCACCCTCTTTCTTCAGGCTCAAGTCCTTAATGTGATCTCTTTATCGTCGCCAGCATTCTTCTGGGTAAAGATCTCAAAGTTAGGAGGCGTTTTTAAAAAGTCACTTTAATCCAGCCACACAAGTATCATCCAAATTGTGTCTACCCAGGAGACCCACACACAGAGCTCCAAATGGTCCCTCAGCCTTCAAGAGATTCAACACCTTGTAAGTTAGCCCTTTTCATTTGATGAGTGAAACTATTTTATTATTTGAAGGATTTTGTCTGTTTGTTTGTGCTTCTGTAGAGGAAAAAATGTGCCTTCCAACTCTTTTCCTATACTTTGAAGGTCAAATGGAAAGTCTGCCTATTGCATACACTTCCAATCAAATGTTGAGAACAACTTATAAAGTCACTGAGGATCTCTAGGACCCAAGAGATGTCAGGAAGTAAAAGCATTTATTAACGGAGTGAGAAACTAGCTAAGTGCCTGGATCGGGTATTGGGGAGGGGAGACAGAGAAACGGGGGGCGGGGGTTAAAAGATCCAGGAGTTCAGTGGGATAAAATGAACGACTTTGAGTATTCTATAGTACAGTGGGGTAATTATTGTTGACAACAATTAATTATACATTTCAAAATGGCTAGTGGAGAGGATTTTGAATGTTCCCAACATAAAGAACCAACAAATTCTTGAGGTGATGGATATATCAATTAACCTGAGCTAGTTGTTATACCTGTCCACCCATGTTGAAATGTCACATTGTACTCCATAAATACACATAATTATTACCAGTTGAAATGGTAAGTCTATAGATAGAGCACGCACTGTGTCTAACATTGGGAATAGCAGCAATATGTCTAAGATTCTAAAATAAACCTACATTTCAAGAATTACTTCTGCTGTTTGTTCTCGGAAGATGACTCAGCATGTTTGGCTGGCTCTGCAATCAGCTCGGCGAAACAGCATTGGTTTCTGGGAAGTAAAAGCCTGCCACGTCCTTAAGTCCTCGCATGCTCAAGGACAGGAAACTTTTGGCTAATTCTTCGTACTTGTTTTTAGAAAACCTTTTATCGTGTGGATGGAGAAGGACCCTTCCTCCTTCTAAACTGATGGAAAGCTAAAGTTCTCCCAGAAAGGAAACAACATTGCTTCCCGTGTTTACCGTTATCAGCGCAACCTTTAAGACATAGCCGGTAGATTAGGGAGGTAGTTTCACGGTGGAACATTTGCCTGGCAGGTGCAAAGCCATGGGTTGGAGTCACTCCAAGCATTCAAAAAGAAGAAAAACCTAAATTAATGTGGGTGTCCCCTGCCCATCTTGCGCTGATCCAATCACTCCAAAAATCCCTACATTTTCCTATTCTCCCAATAATGATGTATTAGGTTACTTTTGTCACCATGACAATTCAAGGGAGGGAGGGAGGGGTCTATTTTGGGTAGTGAGTGCTTCCAGCACTAGAACTTACCATGACAGGGAAAGTGTGCCAGAGGTCTCAGCCTGAGGTGACAGGAACATGTGCCAGTTACTGGTTACAGGGTGTCAACCAGGAAGCAGAGCAGCTGGGGCCACAGCCAGTCCACACCCTATTTCCTGTAGCCATCACCTATCAACTGAAGTTTCTGCAACTTCTCAAATACAAGTCACCCTCTGGATACCAAGTGTTCAAATACATGTGGTTGTGGGGGACATTTCAACCCTACCAAATGGCATATTTGCCCTCCTGCTAAATAGATCCTTGGCACACTAGCTCTGACCACTCAAGGAAATTCCAACAGCTACATTCTCATCAAGAATAAGTTAGACTCTTACCTGGTAAGCCAAATTATACATGAGTCAAAACTTCATGAGCCATCTGAGTCACCTTAAGCCCTCCTCTTTCCATGAATAGTCTCTAGTGGGTCTCTACGCAAAGAGGACCATTGCCCCTGGTCCCACAGGGACAGACACACAGTCGCTGATGTACTCGCTGCTGGGACTGCCCTTCACCACTGGCTTCCAGATGAGTTAGCTCTGCCTGTTCTCCAGAGTCTGAGCAGGCTCCTCTTGGGGCTGTCTGCTACTGCTCACAAAGACTCCAAAACCCTTACAGAACTGGGTTTTTACCACATTTCTTGAAGTATTTCCAAGGCTCAGTTGGCACTGTCCTATAACTTTCCCCGTAATACTGATCTCCTACACAAGAGACTAGCTCTAGATCCTGAATGGTGTAATGCTTAATAAATGTTTATCAAGTAACATCTAACACAGCCAGTAATGGGACGTTATGCAGGAATTTAAGTACCAAGAGAAATGCAAATATGTGTATATCTATATACATGCATATAATATATAGAGAGAAGTGAAATACCATATTTATGTATGTGTTCATGCACACACATATAATATATATACACATGCATAATATATACATATATGCATACATATACATGCATATAAACTGCATATACATCTGTACATATTATATACAAGCGTTTTAGGATATTGCTTCTAGGTGCTTCATCCAAAGATTTCTGTGGTGATGTTACACAGAATTTTGCTATGGGGAGGAAAAGAAAAGAACTCATAACTTGCTGCCATTGTGCTTTCGTGTGTAAAGCACGCCAGACATTGCTTTACATTGGTCACGGCAACCTCTGTTGGTGGCATTACAGCCCTCTTATGTTTCTATCCTGTCCTCTTAACATTTCGGGGATTGCTGTAAAAATGTCATTATGCTTTACAGCTGGAGAGAAAAATGGAGCAATTCAATTTCCAACAAGGATAACACTGGGCAACTTTGCTTGCTAATTCTATAAAAGAGCCTGGAAAAAAACTGCAAAGAACCACCACTGTGCTATTTCCTGAAATAATTCCACCCCCCTCCCCGATGGCCTCACAACAGTGACAGTCATGGCAGAAGAGAGAAGTGAGCTTCCAGGGGCTAATGACAGAGCCGTGATCCAGGATGGTAATAATTGAGTTTTAATGTCCTGAGCTGTTGCTTGCCATAAATCCTCTCTATGTAAAACTTGAGCCTCGGCTAGCCGAGATTAATGGTTAGCAGTGTATATAATATTTATTAAACTTCCTTTTATGTTGCTTGGCAATCTGTGCTACCATCAAACAAGTTGAAGTAATTGACATTTAGCACACCAACCTGCTTTTGACTGAGAAGCATGACATTCATGTAGATAGTAAACATTTGGCAATTGCTGTAAATGTCTCCAAATTTAACGTCATGACCTTTTCTCAGGTAAATGTTTTTGGATAAAATGTAAATAATGATTCACCAGATGTCAAATACCACAGGATGTCAGATCCTGGCCAATGTCAAGTTTACTGTCTTGTTCCCCTCCAGAGGTTCATAGATTGCTCAGCCTGTTGCCTCTCTCCATGAGGCTCAGATAAAAACTCACTTGCTACTACTTACTGTAATTCCCAAACCCCCCACAACACACTATTTCTGATTTAAAAATGTGGCTTAGTTTCCTTGTATAATTAGATGGAACTTGACATTTTAAAAATCCATACTCTGTGATAGAGGTCTCTGAGATCCAGGACAAAAAATATCACTCAGAACCTCTGGAAGTACAAGCCTCCAATTGGAAAGTAGAACAAACAGATTCAAAGGGTCCATCCTTCTGTCTTCCAGCATCTCCAAGTCTTTTCCAACAGAGCACGCTGTTGTTATTAAACGTGTTAGCTAAGTGCATCTAACCACACCCCTCTGCAGAAGTCCACCTCACCGTCAACATGGAAAGGATCTCCCCAGTAACACACAATCAGTCTCTTAACCTCCACACTGTGTTTAACTACGTCTGCCTAAGAAGAGCTACCTATCCACAAATAATTCCCTTAGTACACACCGAGCACAGGGAATTTTGCCATGTACCTTCCACTCATTTTGATTTTCCAACAATGCTGTAATTGTTGCTGTTTGGGTCCCAGGGAAGAAGGACTGATTGATGGGCAGAGGGTTCGGTTTTGCTTGGAATCAGGATTTCACAATGGAACTCAGGTTAACTTTGTACCCCAAATCTTCCGGCTCTGATTTCTGGGTGCTGGCCGTGCAGGTATGCATGCCTGGCTCATCCTTTTAGGTTTGATTTGTTTTTGTTGTTGTTGTTGTTTTGGTTTGGTTTTGGTGGTTTTGAGGTTTTTGGGGTTTTGTTGTTGTTGTTGTTGTTGTTCTGTTTTGTTTTGTTTTTTTTTGAGTAGCTTTGGTGCCTGTCCTGGAAACCAGGCTGGCCTCAAGCTCACAGACATCCACCTGCCTCTGCCTCCTGAGTGCTGGGATTAAAGGTTCGAGCCACCACCACCCCGCCATCCTTTTAGTTTTAAAAACATCCTAAATAAACATTTGGAAACTGTTATCAGATTCAGTAAGAGTCTAATCATATTGCAGCAAAAATAGATACAAGCTGACACGCAAAACAGTAAGTTTAAAAACCTATCTAAAATTGTTTCCGAGGTTCAAAGGCAACGAGGCATCTTGGTCAGATTCCTAAAGAGGCTTTCAGTACAGAAGCCGGATGATCAGCTCTAGACCTGTGATGGGCCTGCTATTCAGCCTTCCCTTTGCGTCAGCTGAGGAGTGCGACTTAACTCTGAGGGAGGCATTGAGGCCCTTCCCACACAGTGCTTGCCCTCTGAGGAAACAGTATTGTGTGTACTTTCACATGCATGCTACCAGATCAGCGCTGAGGCTATTGGAGGTGACATTTCTCAGCACCTTCCCTGTAGATGTGGAGAACCTTGTTCTCAGACTATGTATATGACCTATTCAAAGTCACATTCCCCCGTGACCTCGTATAGTCAGAGCTTTTCCGCTTTCTAGGAGACTTTCCCACCCTCAACCTCACCCAGTCCCCTGCCCACTTCAGTTGTAAAATGCTGAAGGTCTCAAAAAATTATCTGATCCTCACCCAGTCATCGGGATCCGCAAATACCAGACAGTCTGAATGCATTCTTTATTATCCCTCAGGAGGGCCGTTGGATTTTGTTCAAAATACTAACAATGATAATTATTCAGCCTCCTTTATAAAGCCAGTTACCTTCCAGACACATTACTGAGCTCTTTGCATATATTAGCACACTTAATCCTCACAACAACCCAGAGTTATTATCCACACTTACAAGATTAAAAAAAAAAAAAGTAAGGCCTAGAGAAGAGGATGAAGATAGGTCTTAAATAAAATGTTCTTCGAGTTAAGGAGTCAGGGCAACCATCAGGGAAATCAGCTCACATGCTTTGATGCTTTGAAATTTCCATGGTGTAAAGATCATGCTTTCAGACATGTATAAAAACAAGTACACATATGTGTTCATATGCATCTGTTGTTTTTGTTTGCTTTCTTTTATAAAACACAACGTGCAGGGTCTTAGCCCTGACCTATCAAGTCAGACTACCCCTGATCAGCATCTGTCCCTCTTTATTCATGAATAGATCATTCTGATGGGTATGGTGCTGACAGCTAAGGTTGCCTGTCTTCTACTGATAAATTCTGTGATAGAGGGGAAATCATTGCCTTTAGCTGTGTTCCCACTTCTGAGCCCACCGGGCTCCCACAGATAGCTCCAAACCCATCATCATCCAGATGGTCTTGGTTAATCTTGGTAGATCACAAACCAAAACTAACAGAGATGAATGTGGATGTGAGAGATCTGTGAGGGGAGGGGAAGGGGGACAGGAACAATAGGAAGGTGGTAGGTGACAGCGTTCGGCATGCAAGGCACCCATATGTGAAATTGTAAAAATAATGCAATACTAACATTTAAAATTAAAAATTATTGACTCTCCTTATGTAACTAGATTTGGCATGAAACATGTCCTCAGTAGCTTACAAGATCGGAGCCTACAGTTATAAAATGATAATTTTTAAATCCCCAAGGCATATTTAGATGATTTAAAAAGGAACAGAAACATTTTGTACCAAATGCAAGGAAAAAATATACCTGACTCTCAGCAACAGCAGGAGTTTGGAGGCCTTGCTAACACTGGGCATCCAGACACTCCCTCATTTCAACAACTACTAGGAATAAAAACAGAGTTGAGAACTATAATTGTTAATCCCTGATTTAGACCATTGAACCCCAGTGCCCTTTCAGGCTAAAGTAGATTTTAAATTCAATTCACTCGAGGGAGTTCATTGGTGACCTTTGAGAAATCAATTGCATGGTATATCAGGGTAAAAGATGATCTAACTTCCCTATAAATTGGTGATTTGAAAAAAAATGTGCATTTCCCCTATCAAACACACTGAAGAGCACTTCACTGTTCAACATTCAGTGGTGGCCTAAGCTATCTGAATGGGAAACTCGGAATCTCTACTGTGAAAACTAGCTGAAGAGATGAACATTAAGAACCAGGTCTCTGCACAACATACAGTGATTTTTATAAGCTTTCTTTGGGGCTTATTCTTTGTTTTGACTACTTGAATAAAAATTGCAGTAATTGTTAAATTGTGATACTCATATTTTTTAAAGCAGCACACTTATTTTCCTATAAAAGTGAAAGTAGTTTATACATAAACAAAACTTTAGGGTTCCTCATGCAGAATCCTCCGGTATACATGGGGATTGTCACAACTGACCAATGAATCGGACTTTTGGAACTCACGGGAACTATCTCTACTAGCAACCCATTGACTCTGAACAGCAAGACTCAAGGGCCAGTGGCTGAATTTGGCTTCCTTATTTCTTATCAATTCTAGTAGACATGTCCAGATAACCTGTAGCTCTCTGCTGTCAAGACTGCATCCCAAGCAGAACTCATCCTCAAATGAAGTACATCACATACCTGTGAGTCCAAGTACATCATGTACCTGTGCCTCCTCCAGTACACCATTACCTGTGACTCCAGGACATCATGCACCTGTGACTCCAGGACATCATACACCTGTGACTCCAGGACAGCATGCAACTCTGTCTCCAAGGCATCATGCACCTGTGAATCCAGGACATCATGTACCTGTGCCTCCTCCAGTACACCATGTACCTGTCTGTAACTCCAGTACAACATGCACCTGTGACTCCAGGACATCATGCACCTGTGACTCCAGTACAACATGCACCTGTGACTCCAGGACATCATGCACCTGTGACTCCAGGACAGCATGCACCTGTGACTCCAGGACAGCATGCACCTGTGACTCTAGGACAGCATGCACCTGTGACTCCAGGACAGCATGTACCTGTGACTCCAGGACAGCATGCAACTCTGTCTCCAAGGCATCACGCACCTGTGAATCCAGGACATCATGCACATGTGACTCCAGGACATCATGCTCCTGTGACTCCAGGACATCACACACCTGTGTCTCCAGGACATTTCAGTTAAACAAAACAGCATTAGCTCTCCCAAATCACTTGTTGGCTATCACTAACAGTTTCCAATTTTGGTGACATTTACTAATTGTCTTAGTTACCAAGGCAACTTATAAAAGAAAGCATTTAATTTGGGACTTGCAGTTCCAGAGGGTTTGGCATTCATCACCATCAGGGCTGAGAGCAAGGCCACAAGCACACAGTGATGGCACTAGTACAATAGCTGGGAATTTACATCTTAAGACAAAACCACAAGGCAGAGAGCACTGAGAATGGGAGGGTTTGGGAAACCTCAAAGCCCACACCCTGTTACATGCCTCTTTCAACAAAGCCATACCTCCTAATCCTTCCAAAACAGTTCCACCAATCGGGGACCGAATATTTAAATACACAGTCCTATGGGGAGTGTTCTCATTTAGACCACCATACTGACTTAAGAGATCCACCAATGGAGTAAGCAATCAAATTCAGAGCTAGACCAAAAGATATCAACAGTCCTTGTTTGGTGAGATTAGCATAAACTTGGGGGAAACTGAGAGCTGGTCTGCCAGTTAATGACAGAGAGGTTAAAGTGTCCCTAGTTTCTTGTCTTTTGGGGAGGCATTTGTACTTGTCCATGGATTACCCTCAGACTTGGTAAATAAGCACTCAAGCCCCATCTCCTGTCTGCCGAGCCAGCAGTTAAACACTGCTTCTCGGGGCAGTTTATATAAATAAATTATGGACAATATATTGCCAGCTTCCACCACCTAATAACATCATGTATTTTTTATGGATTGTTGGAATTTGCAGGTTGGAGGCATATCTATTGAGATGGATAATAGTTGTGTGCTTTTATTTTATGCACTTAGCCTCCTCATTGAGGACTGCATTAATCTTGTGTTTTACAATAGTGAGTGCCAAAGAAGCATCTATTCCTCTCTGGAAAGAAAATCCTGTTTTGGCTTATAATGTACTAGCTCCTTCCGCTTATCTTCTGCTTAGACATTTTTATTAGGATAATTGTTTTTTGGAAGCATAAACCAAGCTCTAGAATATAAGAAACAGAAGTTCCTATGGAGAAGATTTATGACCCAATATGAAATTTTCTTGCACTTTGAAACTCAGCCTCCAAAGACAAGAAGAATTTGATGTCAGAATGTTTTAAATCATTTTCTAGAAGAGACCTCATGCAAGTGCCTAGAGACACTAAGCTTCCTATAAATGGAGTTAAATTTCAGATTAATATGCATGGGTATTAAGCAGTATTAGGTGATTTAACCATCATTAGCTTCCAATTGTTATGCAGATTAAATAGCTATTTTATTCTAAATGCAAACACAAGAGCACAACACAGACCTATCATTTAATTGTTTTAAATATACTATAGTTTTGAATATTTCTAGTGAGACAGTTTTTTCTAACCCCGCTGCAAACAAAACAAAATAAACAAAAAACCATGCTGCTGGTGTGTGAATAAAAGCTAGTCCATGCCAGACACCATGGCCCTATAGACAAATTATGATTAAAAACTAGTCCATGCCAGACACCACGGCCCTATAGACAAATTATGAATAAAAACTAGTCCATGCCAGACACCATGGCCCTATAGACAAATTATGAATAAAAACTAGTCCATGCCAGACACCATGGCCCTATAGACAAATGATCCAACACACAAGAGGTTTGGAGTTTTACAGGCTTTAATCTCTAGGTTGACATTCTGGCAAGTTCTCTGCTTATAGAACATGGGGAGATAGAGGAGACCTGAGAAGTAATATAGTACAGCACATGTATTTTACATGGGACAATCTGAATATGTAAGAGAGGAAATGACGAAGAGAGAATGCAAAATGTTTGCTTTTTGTTATGATGCTCTTTCCTCCCACGACCAAGGAAGCCAAGGAAGTAGTGCACACAGCAGCAGCTCACTTCTGTAGGCATACTTCTGTTGAGTTTGAAACCAAAGACAGTACCAAATCCCATATATGCAGTATGTTCATTTTCCTCTGTACTCTATAGCTTTGCTGTGTGGTAGTAGACTTAATATCTTACCATCTGGTACCCACTTTGCATTAGTTTTTGCATATTGGGACCATGTGCACAAAGCATGGGTAATTTGAACACAGGTATAGTGATTGCTAGATACTCAAAATGGTAAGTGTTGGGCAGATGGATAGCATATACAGTATGGATATCTGGCCAAAGGGCTTGTTTACACACCAGGCAGGACAAAGGATGACTGTTTTAATTATGATATACAGAACAGCGTATATAGTTTGATACTTATGTGTTGTATATCTTTCAAAATTTCTATGTAGTATTTTTGAACTACTGTTGACTACAGGTAATTGAGACCTCAAAAAGCAAAGCCATGGGGAGTAGACAGTTGTACATGGAATGATTTTATATTCTTCAGTGATAACTTTAATGATTCCATGATCATCATAATACATCTTGAATATTTTTTCAATGAAACCAACCGAGATTCAGACTGCATTGCATGAAAACATTAGCCACTTTCTTTTCCTTGTTTATCTATTTTCTCTTTCTTTCTTTCTTTCTTTCTTTCTTTCTTTATTTATTTATTTATTTATTTATTTATTTTGTTGTTGTTTTTTGAGACAAGGTTTCTCTGTAGCTTTGGAGCCTGTCCTGGAACTAGCTCTTGCAGACCAGGCTGGCCTCAAACTCACAGAGATCTACCTGCCTCTGCCTCCCAAGCGCTTGGATTAAAGGTGTGCGCCACCATTGCCTGGCTCATTTTTTTTCTTTTCTTTTGTATCACCCATGAAACTTACTTTGACAGATTCTCCTTTCACAAAATCATCTTTTTGAAAGTTCTGTTTTGGGGTCCTTATCTGTTGTTTTCACTGAAGGTAAAAATTGTGAATGCTTTGCTAAAGTTGTGTGAGAACTGTCTGTCTTCAACTATGCATATAACAACTCTGAGACTCGAAGGGTATTGTTCAAATGCCCTGAATCAATTGATTTCTAGGTCTTATGTAAATGAATCTACAGTTATCTAAATGCCAACTCACAGCAGAGAGGGAAACCTGATAAATCCTTAATGAATGCAACCCTTATTAACAGTCTATGGTCCCAATGAGAACTCTTCTTGTAATTTAAAGCAGCATTATAATTACCCACTTCCCATAAGCAGCTACTGTAACGACACCAGGCTTGCAGTCCATCAGGCAAGTGGCAGCGCAAGTACATATATAGCTGTTCACTTTTAATAAGTCAAACACGGTAATGGGTGTTCTCTGGTAATAACAATACAGCCTGTATTTATGAATGCGCGGGAATGTTTACTGATAATGGCACACATTAAAACATTAAATAAGAAGTAAATATGGTAGACAATGAAGTGCTGTGTCTAGTAAACAAAATGCTCTTAGACAATTTGCAGCTCTTGCCCTGCCACCTCTATCGTCATGCACTGTGCCCTGGTTTTGTCAGGACGACAAATGACACCATGATCTCCACTGTGAGTAAAGCCACTCCTATTCGTATAGAAGAAATCTCCTATTGTAAAAGCAAGATTGGCAAATCCAAAGTTGATCAGTATGTGTGCGCCTAGAAATGCTGTAGAATTCTATCTATGAACAGGATGACATGCCAAAAGTGGCTTAATTTTGCAATGCCATTGCTTAGAGTTTCCAAGGCTTGACGTCAGAGCCTGAAGTATTGATAATGAGGTGATCTGTAGAGAGTGATGGCCGTAACCTTTTACCTTTGCTATCTCTTCAAAGGTCACTTGGCTTTGTGGACTTTTATAGGCACTCATTTGAAGTAATTGTATAATATATTTCAGCGAAATCAGATGTGTAAGGTCAGAAGAAGAAAAGATGCCCCAGCCAAACATCTTCTCAATGCCCTACGTCTTCAAGACTGAAGGTCACTACCATGCACTGTTCACATTAACAGTACACTCGAAGACTTACATCTTGACTACATGTCGAGTGGCAGGAAACTGCCATAACTCTGGCTAGTGGTCTTCATGGTGGCCCTATATATAACACAGTGCGTTTTCTATTAAACAGCTCTGCAAGTGCCTATTTACTGGCCTGAGTCCTCCTCTATAACGAGTGGCTTGAGACCATGATGGTGACTTATGCCTTAAGATTCCCTCAACTTCCTATTTAGATTTCCAATCGGACATAGTACTTTGCACATAGTGGGCATACGATATGCATTTGTGGATTAAGGGTTGTGTTAAGAGGGCAGATCCAGAGTGGGAAGGAAGAAATAAAGAAGGAAAATAAGACAAATTCTTCCCTGTCATCCTTATTTCATTTTTAAGCATTTATTTTTCTTACTCCCTAATTATGTGTATATGTGTCTATTTGTGTACACGGTTCTCTACCATCCTGGTGCAGTTCCTCACGTTGTGGTGACCCCAACCATAAAAATATTTTTTGTTGCTACTTCATCACTGTAATTTTGCTACTGTTCTAAATTTTATTATAAATATCTGTGTTTTCTGATGGTCTTAGGTGACCCCTGTGAGAGGGTTTTTCAATCCCCCAAGGGGTCTCAACCCAAGGGTTGAGAACCACTGGCATATGGGCATGTGTGTGTGAGTGCAGTGTCTGAACAGATCCAGAAGAGGGAACTAGATTCCCCTGGCACTAGAGTTATGAGCTCTCTAATGCGGGTTCTGGAAACACAATACAGATCTTCTCCAAAAGCAGGGAAGATTCTTAAGCACTGAGCTAGCTCTCCAGCCCTCACAACCTTCTGACAAGCTCTGCCACTTTACCCTTGTGGTATCAGCAGAGGAGCACATGTGAAGGTAATGCCAAAATCTAGACGCCTGTGTTCTCTCCTAACATAATGGCGTCAAGATAAGATGCTGACATAGTGTCCGGCTGCGATGAAATTTAGGAAAACTCCCTGTAGTTACAGTATATTTGGAGTTCCATTCAATGAAGTTAATCAAGCAGGAGACCAAACACATCACTTTTTTAATAATTTCAAAACACCAAACAAATATTTATGAAGTGCCTGATGTGGATCTGAGAATATACTACCCACTGAAAGAAATACAAAAGAAGCTTAGCCTTTATTGAGGATTTAGTAATTTGCCAGATGTGCTGGACGCGTTCCCTGCCCTTGAGATAATGATGTGGCCTCTGCAAAGCCAAAGCATGCACGTATGAAAAACACGATGAGAACAGGAGATGAAGAGAGAATGAATGACGGTAATGCTTCCCACCATCTGATCAGTGCTTCCTAGAGGTCAGACAAGGTATAAGCATTGTACTTGTGCTATGTTATTTAATGTTCACCACTCTGTACTTAGTGACTTCCCCGCATTACAGATGAAAAAAAAAAGCTTAGCTCAGAAGAGTTCATTAGCACACTGTCTCCATCCAATCACACTGCTAGAACAAAAGATCATGGCTCAAGAGTTTGCAGGCAACAGTAGTATATTTCTTTCTGTTCTGGAGGCCCAGGTCATCAGTCAGTGCCTCTAGCCAATGACTTTCATAGCCCTGAAGTCCATGTACATAAACCTGTGTTCCAATGTTTCTGGTTACCTACCTGTGTTTTTATAGATAAACGGTACGTTCTTGAAAATAAGGGCTCCGTATCTCCTGTACCTACAAGAGAAATTTCATGGAAGAGAGAATGATCTAGACCTGAGAATGTTGACCTGATTTTCGTGGTTTGAATAAATGAAGGCAGCGCTATCAAAGTGGAAGCAGAGACTTCTTAAAATAGCCATGAAACAGTCCACAAAATGACAAGTTCTATCTGGGATCAGACAATTTAATAGAATGGTCAATAAATCTGAGAGGGCTAATGGATAGGAGCAGAATGGCAACCTGTAACTCATAACCTTCCCATGCCAGCTCCTTCCTCTTCCACCTCCACTTACTTTATGATATTAAATTCCATTACTTCGGCATTTGAATTGGTTTTCACTCCCCCTGCCAACATACACCACATTGTGTGTGTGTGTGTGTGTCCTCTATTATTCAAACCTCAATTTAAGGCCTTATAATTTCTTCCTGGGATTTATACCCCAGGACCTACTTGCTATAACCTCATGGCAAATTCCTCTCTCTCTCTCTCTCTCTCTCTCTCTCTCTCTCTCTCTCTTCTTCAGTTTTCCTGAACAACAAAGTAAGCATTATAATAAGGCAGTCCTACAGGCTACTGTGAGCATAAATGAGACAATCATATGAAATGACTACCTCGGTGCCTGGGAAATATGATGGACTTTCAAGAGAGGTGAATATTTCTCTTCTATCTTCTTAAGTGTCTGGGCCCTGGGAATTAAACTGACACTTCATAGATTAACTGATAGAGAAAAGAGACAATGCCATATATATGTCTCATATATATATATATATGTCATATATATACGAGACATATATATATATATTCTCCATTTCCTTCAGTTCAAAATAAGCTATATACCATAAGCAAATTTGGAAGCAGCATCTAGTCCCCTTCAAACTGAATATTCTTTGCCTTGGTCTCATCTATCCCTTTATGCTCTGTCTCTTCTATTAGCCATATGCTGAGCTAAGATCAATGCCCATTTACAAAATATACCCTGACCATTTAGGTCTGCTGAGTCAAATTTTCACAATGGACTCTTTGCCAGAAGAATGGAATCCAAACAACCTTGTCTGAATGCTTTTGTTTGCCCATTAGTAGATTCATTCTATTTGAAAAATAGGTAAAGCCCCCTCTGTGTGTCAGGAATTAAGCTACATTTATAATGGGGGTAACATGAAAATGAATGTCTCAAAATCTAGAGCTCACGATGACATCTTGGATCTCAGAGAAAGCACTGAGGTCCCCAGCATGTTTAGGAACCCACAGATGTGACTGGGAATGCCAGCAGAGAGCATAAAGCGTTAGAAGAAAAAAGATCCCAGGTACTCATGGTCACAGCATTTACAGAATTAACAAAAAAAAAATACATGAAGGAACCCAGGGAGAACAATCAACAGAAATGAAATGTTTGGACTCCAAAGGAAGCTGTAACTCAAGAAACAAATGAGTGGTCAACATGGCAGGGAGTTGTGTGCCTCAGTGCCAACAGTGGGGTGAGCCACGGCGTGGGTATAAACCCAATGGCTGTGGCTTTAAAGACCATGGTGGACAAAAGCACAGGCTACAGGCTGCTCTTGAAACATTTTCAGCATGTGGAAGTTCCCATGCACTCAAGAGATGAGATTTCTTTTATGTAAGACTCTTTGTGAGAGATTTTCAACCATGACCACTCTTAGAGTTATTTTAACATGTTTGAAGTAGTAATGATAGCCAGAGAAAATGACAATTAGATCAGAAAGGAAAAAGCTCTGATCTAAATGATTTTGAGATTTAGTTGACTTTTGCTGCTGTTGTTTTTAATTTTGCACATGATTCAGGCTTGCAGCCATGCTTAAGGACCTGTCCGCTACTGTGGACGGGAGATTAAAGAGACTTTCTGGCTATCTCGTAGAAGAAGCTTGGGTTCCCTCCCAAGCAAAATCCAGAGGAAGACAACAAAAACAGCAATCTTTCCCTCTCAGTTCTCAGCTGTTGTCCTCTGACAAAGAGATTAACAAGAGGAAAACAAACAACTTTTAATAGCCTGTAAATTTCATATGTAGCTGAGGGAAGCTCGGAGAATAAGCAACTCAAAAGCACGGCTTTAAACTCTGGTTTATGGGGGACTTTTGACAAAGAATGATGCACGGGTGAGCAAGATGATGCAAGTGGGTAAAGTGCTTGCCATGAAAGTGGGAGGACCTGAGTTCAAATTCCCACGCCCTGCTGAAACCCTAGCACAGTAGCTCACGTCTGTAATCCTAAAGCTTCCATGAGAAGCAAGGTGGTGGAGACAGGAGAGGCTCCAGAAGCTCATGAGCCATTTAACATAAAACATGCAGCAGGAAAACATCAAAGACCTTGCCCAAAATGAGGTAGACGATATTGATGCCCAAGGTTGTCCTCTGACCTTCACATATGTGCCTGTGTGTGCCCTTAAGCTCCTGAACTCACTCATACAAGTTTTTAAAAGGGAATACAATTGCAGGGGAATGGTAGGACAGAGGGAAGTGGTTTGAGATTCAGAGAATAGCAAATTGTGGGAAAGCATATAGATAGGAAAAGTTCAGTTGATAAAACAAGATACTGGAGTTCGTTGTGTAGTTTTCTTGGGTGCCATCTTCAAGTTAGAAGTTGAAGCTGTTTTGCTGTGGACCTCTGCATCTGTTCCTTGGGAAAGGAAGGATTGTAGGAACCAGAGAGGTTGAGCAGACCACAAGAAAACCCACAGAATCAACTAACTTGGGCTCATGGGGCTCACAGAGCCTGAACCGACAATCAGGGAACCTGCGTGGGTTTGACCTAGGTTCTCTGCGTATATGTCACATTTGTATTGCTTGATATTCTTGTGGGACTCCTAACAGCGGGAGCAGGGGCTGTCTCTGACTCTTTTGCTTGCTTTTGGGACCCTTTTCTTCCTACTGGGTTGTCTTGTCCAGTTTAAAACGAAGCGATGTGCCTAGTTTATTGTAATTTGATATGCCATGTTGGGTTGATATCCCTGGGAGGCCAGCCCTGTTCTGACGGGAATTGGAGGAGGAGTGGATCTGTGGGGCTAGGGAGATGAAGGGAAGAGATTGGGAGGTGAGGAGGGAGGATGTAATATATGAGAGAAGAATATTTTTAAAGTTAAAGTTGTCTCCTTGATTAACTGTCAATACTCTTGGGAAAGACAAGGGGGAAGAGTAACAACACAGGATTTTTATAAATCATGATACATGCTTTTGGTACATGCTCTTCACTTTGCCCTGGAATTGATGTAAATGATCTTAATACATACAATCAGCCTAATAAGGTAAGCATTAGACAACCTCTTATAGGTTACTTGGAACCTTTATAAGGTGAATGCTTTAGCTAAAGTAAAATTCAGGTTAGCCAATATGAGCCAAGAGGTAAGAGTGCCTACCTTCACAAGACATTATGTTATTGGCGCCATTGACTGTGTACCTAACTCTACTGCCATCCACTTGTAAATGATCAGCTGTCTCCTACCCACATACCCCACAGAAGTACCATGACTGGAAATACTGAATAATCCCCACAGTTCTAAAACAAAAGGGAAAAAAATTAAAATTTAGGAGTAAATCATAAGTGTGCATGGACATGCAAGCCCAACACTAGGGAGGCCAAAGCAGTGAGATCACGTGTTCAAAGAAAGCCAGGGTTACATGCTGAGACCCTAAGACTCTGTCACAAAAAGTAAATAAGAAACTAGACTCTACTTCCATGGGTACAATAGAGACCAACCACGGGTACCATGCTGTGAACTTCCAAAATTGCTTGTACATCATTGATTTGGTTAACTGAACATTGAAAAGCTTTAAGTCCAAGATTCAGCATCATCCAGATAAAGCATTTGACAGATAATTAATTTTGCTTAAGCTAACCCTGAACCTGAGTGACACTTCTGTCCTACCTTCCTAAATAACCCCAACTGAATAGATACAATGACATAAGCCCAAATAATGATTTAGTAGGGCAATTACCAGAAGTTTATATTTTTTTCCTAAATTGGATACACAATGAAGAGTTTTAAATTTGCTGATAAATGAAAGTTTACTAATTGTTCAAGATAGGTGAGTCATAGACCATCACCCAACACAGTGAACTGTGACTCATTGTCACTCAAATTCAGTTATGTTGGTGTGTGCACACATGACACACTCCCAAGCATACATGTACATGTGTACACACACAGCACACACACACTGATTGTCTTTAAGGAGCAGACACATACATGTCACCATGGTGTGCACGTATATAACAAATGCTTGCACATACCATAGCATTGAAGAGCTGAGATCCATCACCGCATCAGAGGATGCACTGATGGTCACAGCAGGAGCAGATGAAAATAAACAAATGGATACTTTTTTAATTTGTAAGTGACAAGATGAAGAATATTGTAGATTTTCCCCACCAGACTGTAACAATATTAAGGTAAATCAAATTTTGCACCTCATTTATTTAACAATGTCGTTTTTCAGTTGCTGGAGTTTTTTTTTTTTTGACTCTCAGAATACAAGGCTGCACAAATTTCCCAGAATTTATTTTTGTAAAGAAAAAAAAAATAACAGTTAGTTCTTGAACACTTAATTATAATTGGCTACACTTCTTTTCTTTCATTAAGTGATCATTTATGAAAGACTACTTCATGATCATCTAAAATATCGCTTTGCAAAGACTGAAGCAAGCGAGGGAAGATGTAATCACAATGTAATGTAATCAGAATACTTAATTAACATGCAATCATAAAAGAAGAAAACCGTCTCATAGCATTTGCACCCAAAGCCAACAATGGAACTCTCTCTAAATATATATATATATATATATGTGTGTGTGTGTGTGTGTGTGTGTGTGTGTGCTTTATAAATACTTTAATGGTTACAGCATTTTTAAAAATCATTTCCCTGAACATTCTTCTATTTTATATAGCAAAACTAAAAAACTGGCAAAGAACTGGGTATTGCAAGACTATTGCCTATTGTCGCCAAGCCAGTTCGGCCACACTGAAGTTGAGATGGAGAGGCAAGGACACTCCTCATGTGTCTCCGTGACAAAGGCTCCCTTCACATCCTTTCTATGGAGCTGGGGATTAGTAGGGAAGTTATTGTCAAAACAGAAAGCTCTATCCCTTGGATCTTTTGTTTTCTGCTATTCAAGCAATCATAAGAACATATCTGTCACAGTTTAGGTCATAAATCTACCAAAAAGCCTCGTGTTTTCAAAGATTGGTCCCTGGAATTGCAGTGTTGAGTGTGGATTTCAAGAAATAACTGAATCATGAGGGATCTGACATTGTAACCTCATAATCCACTTAAAAATTCCTGGCCCAATGGGCTATTGGGAGGTGATGGGCACTTCAGCAAGCAGGGCTAGTTCAAAGGATGGAGGTCATTAGGGATGTAATCCAATGATAGAGACAGAAATATATATTTATTTATTTTATACTTCTATCTCTCCCAATCCCATATCTCTCCAAATCTCTATCTTTATCTCTCTCCCACCTTCCATGATGCGCTTCTCTTTCCATTGGCCCAGAAATAATGGAGCAAAATATGATTGTGTCCCAAACCTCTGAAATCATGATTGAAAATAAATGTTGTCTCCTTTAAGATGATTTTCTTAAATATCCAATCCAAACAGAAAACTGACTAACACAGTATCAAAATACTGTTGCCATAATCCACTGAGCTTCTGAGAGAATGCATCATTTGGTCCGCTATGTCCACCGCATCCCTTGATCCACCGCATCCCTTAGTCCACCCCATCATTTGGTCCGTCGCGTCATTTGGTCCACCACATCAATAGCAAGACAAAGGTCAAGAGAGGAATTTGGTAAGAAGTCAGAACAAAACTACAAGCAATGGAAACAGTCATCAGAGCTCCAAGTGAAAGACCTTTTAGGCATGATTCTCGTCATGGAATATGAAGTGGTTTAAAATTTATTACTTTCTTATGAACCACAATACCCTGATGCAGAGCTCCTTGGATGCACGTATGGCAGTTTCTTTATGGTAGGTACCCATCAGAATTGCTAGTCTTTAGAGTGAACTTGTAATTTTAACAAACTACACACTACTGAGTGGACTTCCAAAGTGACAAATGACAGTCCTCTAGAAAGTCATGAATTCCTGCTCTAGTCACCATTGAGTCTGACAATAAAATGAAAGGTGGGGGCACACTGCTTCTCCTTCAACTTGGATTTTTCTCCTTCTTTATTTCATTCCTCTCCTTTGATCCTTTGGCAATGCGGCTGCTTTTCCTAGCAGCTGACTCATTTCATTGGTCTAGTTTTCTAGAGTACTCTTGTGTCTGTCTTGTGGAGTTGTAGAGCTTTCTGTTGTTCACCTGATACAGAAGATGCTTAGCCTATAAACCTGCAGCTATAGAGGACAACGAAACTGCAAGCTCACCAAGCTGAAGAGCTGCCCCGAAAGCAATTGGCAGTCACTAATGTTCCATCTGCTTAAATCTGATCAGGGACCATGAAAAGGAACTGGTGCTTCACTGAAGAAAAATACCTAATCATCAAAAAAAATTAAATAATCTATATAAATCAGAAAATATAAGAAAGAAAACATTTTGTATGTGCTCTACCATTTTTTTTAAAACAGGTAATCTAGAGCTAACAATGTTTTTAGACATGGCATTTTCTCAGTAAATAGGGTTTAAAGTTTTCTTTCCCATATTCAGCTGTTCCAAAGGTGACCGTATAATTGATCATACAGTCCCAGTCTCTTGTTAGAGCAGTGTGGTCAAGCTTGAGCTTCAAAGAAACAATGCGAGCTAAAACGTCTTCTCACATCTAAACACAAGCGTAGTACCGAGCTGATTATGAATACAGCCAAACAGAAGGAGCTGAAAGTTCAAATGCATGCTTTTTTTTTCTTATTTATTCACTTGTAAAAGGATGAATTGGTGTCACCACAGTTTTGAAATATTCTCACCAAGTGTTCATTTTTAGTATCTTCATGGGTCAGTGACTTTCACATATCTGTTATGATTGAAGTTAAGCCTCACATTGTCACCTCTGACCAGTGACAACCAGTGTCTATAACAGCTATCTTAATTTCTGGTGTGACCAGAAAGTATTCATTACTTTAATTTTAAATTATAATCCTATTTATAGCCATTTAGATTAGTCATGAATTACCTGCTCCCAAACTAGACTCAACCCCTCCTCCATGGACTCATGGTATTTGTAGATAAATGACATTTAGAAACACAGACCGAGCCAAGGGAAGTTCATGACCCATATACACTTGGATGTCATATTTTTTAGAACTTTTCCATGAACATAACTAGAAAATAACCTCTTAGATAAAATACGCCAGCTTTTTACTAATAATTCTAATTAAATCCATAATTACAGAGTTTCTGCTAAGCCTCATTAATCTCACACTTTTATCCTTTCTCCCAACACTGAAAACCTTTGTGTTCAATGACAGTAATACAAATACTCATTTTCTTTATCCTTCAACATGCAACACTTAAAATACAATTACCATTAAAATTGTTTTACTTCGTTTTGCCCTATAAAAATATATCTAATGTAAATAAATTACTTTTAAAAAAAACGTTGTGGGACCAGCAAAATGGCGCAGCAGAAAAGGGCACTAACCACAACGTATAATGTGATTGACTTTGACCCCCAGAACCACGTGGTAGGTGAGAACTGACCCCAGCAAGTTGTCATCTGACCTCTGCAAGTATGCTATAATGCACATGTACATGCAAGTACACACACAAAAACACACACTAGTAAAAAGGTTAAAATAATTTGGAATAAGTAACTCCTATCTGTGTAGTTATTGCTCCACCATTTCTAAGCATTCTAAACATGACAATTCATTGTCTACAGACTATCTTGATTTATCCAAAGTCTAGTTATTAAAATAATATATTAAGCTCATCCTATAGTCTTCATGAAAAACCAAAAGTGGAGACTTTCCTAATTTGGGATATTTCCTAATGCCTCCATGTAGGAAATTTCACAATTTTTAAGTCATTTTTGCATTAATTTGAAGCTCCATGTTTCATCAGTTTCCAGTATAGATTCACAATCCCAATCCACAAATGATTCTATTTCTTTCCTCAAGAAGCAGTGAGCCATTCTTCCCAGATTTACAACCAGTTGGAAGCACAGTTCAGCTTAGAGTAAGCATTGGAGAAACCAGAATTGCCAATCATGCAGGCCTATTTTCTTCAACAGGAGGAAATGAGTGATACATGGTCACCTGAATGGTGGCATGAAAGTGGTCAGGCCACCTGGTGACCCTTTAATATTCTCTGAGGAGCCAGCCTCCACCTGAATTTCCCCAAATCCTGAGAATTGTTTAGCATCTAATCCTGGGATTTGTCTCTCAGCGAAGAGAACTCTTCCTTAGGAAAGAACCCCACATTCTTTGTATCCTCCATTAACAGAATCCATCCTTATGCTTATTACAAACTCTTCCTTGTGGTCCTAGCCCTGAGCGGTGTTTATCAGCCAATAAAACTCATTCTTATTATAAAGGTCACAGGGGCTTTGTTACTTTGCATGGAAATCTCAATGTCGGCCATCCTTAAAATTTTGTTATGAGAATTGTCATGTGGAGACTCCCCTTCTCCCCAAAGTTTGGCTGTGTTTAAATCTGTAAAAGAATTGAACCATGGTAACAGCGTTGCTAGAAGTTTTGATCCAGTCAGACTGACAAAGTCCAGTTGGAATGAGTTTTCATTTTCACATCTTCTCAGTCCATTTCCCTGTCAGCAGTGATGCCTACAGGGACCCCACAACGAGTGGAGATTTTTCTATTATTTCTATTATTTCTGTTAAGAAACAGAGCAGTGAGTGGGGAGGGGGAACTTGAGAGATGGCTCAGGGGGTAAAACCTTGCCTTATAAGCATAAGGACCAAAGTTTATAGCCCCAGGACTCACATAAATGTGTGGCGATCCTGGTAGTCCACCTGTCAGCTCAATACTCATTCAGAACACAGTAACAGGGAACCCTAGAGCAAGCTGGTTAGCCGAATCAGCAAGTTCATGGTTCTTTTGAGGACTCTGCCTCAGTATATAAGTTGGAGAGAGATTTTGGAAGATACTCGAGGTTAACCACTAGCCTCCAAATGCGTATACACACACACATACACATTAAACTCCACACACATATGCCCACATGCATGAGAATAGGCATACACTCCTGAACACACCACACAAAATAAATATAAATAAAGAAAAATAACAGGGATTTCACAGCTTCTTCCATGAGGCAGTGTTACGTTTTAGATGCGGCTTCAGTTTATCCACCAAAGCTTGTGAAATGTAGCGCCAATTGTGAGGTAGAAGAGAGCAGAGACACCCAGGGGATCGTGCAGATCTTATCAGCCTTCCTTCCTGGTCATCCTGTTACCTCAACCACAGCTCCAGCAAGTGTTACCAAAGACAAAGAAAGAGAATTACAGACCAATTTCCTTATAAACAGAGTTGCAAAAGTACTCAATAAAATTCTTGGAAAATGAATCAAAGAACACAGCCAAAAGATCAAGTAGGCTTCATCCCAGAGATGCAGGGATATTTCAACATACATAAATCAGTACACATAACCCACCATATAAATAAATTGCAAGACACAGACTGCAAGATCATCTCATAGATGCAGAAGCGGCCTTTGGCAAAATCTAACACCCTTTCATGATAAATGTCCTGGAGAGATTAGAGATGCAAGGGACATCCCTCAGAACAAAGGCAGTTTACGACAATCCTATACCTTAGCTTAAACGGAGAGAAACTCAAAGCAATTCCACTGAAATCAGGAACAACACAAAGTTGTCCACTCTCCATCTACCTATTCAGTATGGTAACTGAAGTCAACTGGAACAATAAACAACTGAAGGAGATCAAGGGGATAAAATTGGAAAAGAAGATATCAAAATATCTTTATTTACAGGTGATATGATAGTATACATAAGTGACCCTAAAAATTCCCAGGGGAAACTCTAACAGGTGATGAACATTTTCAGCAAAGATGCTGGATACAAAATTAACTCACAAAAGTCAGTAGCCTTTCTATATTCTTAGCATAACTGGGCCTTGAGCAAGGAACTGCCCATGTCTCGACCACTGACGAGGCACATGGTATCCAGTAATGGATAAGCAGGACTGTCAAATCTTGCCAAGACAAGGTAAATGGTTTTGAAACTTTTCTTGCCTCTGAAAATGGTCTGTCAGTTACTTTAGGCCTTAGCCAAAGTTGAACATTGCAAATGAGACTTTGGGTGATTGCCCAGGTAGCCAGTTATCTCTGTCATTTGTTGCACATTTTGGAAGTTGCTTGATTGCACTTCTTGCTTACTCAAGTAACATTACTTCCCTTCTCAGATCTTCGATGGGGTTGAAGACTAGAGAGTTGTAGTTAATTTCCTCTCATGACTTGGCCAA
>LOEQ01002875.1:99715-116761 GCA_001685075.1 Bramus lutescens | reverse complement strand
CCCCCCCCCCAAGTAAACAGTCAGGTGATTAGGTATCAAATTCTAGATCTCTGACTTTCAAAACTGAAAACTGAGCATAAAGTTGTTTCATATCCCTAGAGCTGGTTTGGGTTGCAAAATTCCTGCAAAGGCCTAGATAGATACTAAGAGTTTAGTCATGGGCTTGTGGTACAAGTGGAGATGGCAGATGCTTTGGAAGGCAGAGCCTTAATAGAAGCAAGTTAGTTCAATGAACATGTGCTCTTGGAAGGGAGAGCAAAAATCTGGTTGATCTTTCTCCTCCGTGTATGTGTCTGTGGGCCTGTCTGTGAGCCTTTCTTTCTCACTGTCTCTCTCAGCAGCAATGACTAGAACAGGCCTCTCCTTCCCCAAGTCCTCACTGGCACGATGATGTAAAATTCCACCACAGGCCCAAAATGGTACAAATGGCCATATGCTGAAATAAACTTTTGCCCGGTATAAGTGGACTATATTGGAGGTTTGTCACAGCAACATAAAGCTAGCTAACACACAAGAGAACGCCAAAGACTGTCGGCAACCAATGAAAGCTCCCAGGGACATAGGGAAGAGATTCCCCATCACAGCCCAGAGACAGAGTCAGAACTAATCCTACTGATGGTCTTCATGTTGGGCTTTAAATCTCCAAAACAGGTTTAAACAGAGGGGGGAGAGGGGGANGAGGGAGAGAGGGAGGGAGGAAGAGAGAAGAAAAACCTTTAGTTTGAAGCTGTCAACTTTGCGGTAATTTGCTAGGCGATCCCAAGAAAACTCCTAAGCACCCTTGAGAGCCAGGCCCCAGCTACCTCTCCAGGGTCATCTCCCACACTCCCTGTCAGCACCTTGCCTGTGTTTGTGACAGTTCCCCGCTCCTGCTGCTCCCAGGCCTGGGAGACCCTTTCTGACTTAGTTCAAAGGAGGGTTTAATGTTGGAGCCCTCTCACTGCTGCCCTCTCTGGCACCTGCTGTCCCTTGAGCTACGGCAGGAGTTTCTTTTCAGTGTGGGCTGAAAGGAGTTCAGGGGCAGAAATCTCACAGAGGAGCTTATGTTCAGACAGATCCATGGAGGGGATTAAGGTTCCGGGAGCATTAGTAACACCTGCCGGCTTGACTAAGCCACAGTGCCCAGTTGTGTGGCCCACCGGCATCATGTGTTGCCCTGACAGTAATATTTTTATATAAATAAGTATGTGCAGCTTTTATTCTATTTTATTTCCATTTATCCTAGAAATGTACCAATTTTTGTATTGACATTTTTATAAATACTTTTGAAAATACCACCGTAAATTTTATTTAAAAAATTTTAATTTCACACAAGTACCCCCTCCCTCCCTTTCTTTTACCCTCTCATCTCCCCCATTCCACCCACACACACACATCCACTCCTCAAAGGAGGTAAGACTTGGGAAGTCTAAAAAGTCTGGTATACCAAGTTGAGGCAAGGACCAAGCCCCTTCCCCCATATCAAGGCTTAATAAGGTATCCCATCATAGGAAATGGGCTCCAAAATGCCAGTTCATGCATTCGGGATAAGTCCTGGTCCCAGTGCCAGACATCCCCCACAACAAATCAAGCCACACAACTGACACCCACATTCAGAGGGCTTTGTTTGGGCCCATGCAGGATCCCCAGCTGTCTGTGCAGAGTCCGTGAGCTCCCAACTAGCTCAAGTCAGCTGTCTGTGCTTTCCCTATCATGATCCTGACCCCCTTGCTCATATGATTGATCCCTGCTCCCTCTCTTCAGCTCTCCAGGAGCTCAGCCCAGTGCTTGGCTGTGGTCGCTGCTTTCATCCGTTCCTGGATGTAGGTTCTATGATGACAGGGCAAGCACTAATCTGATTATAGGAGAAGGTCTGTTCTGGCACCCTCTCCACTATGGCTAGGAGACTTAGCGGGGGTCATCCTTGTGGATTCCTGGGAATTTCCCTAACTCCTGGTTGCTCCCTAACCCTAACAGTAGTATTTTAAGATGACTGCCCTCTAAACCCATAAACTTTGACAGAAGCCGATTGCTCTCTATAGTGTGATTGGTCTTTCAGTTGAAAGCCTCATGAACAAAACTGAGGTCTTCCATGTAGAAGGAGACCTCCTGGATTCCGCATCCTAGCAACCCCTGACTGAGGTTCCAGTATGCTTCCCAGCAGAATCCGAAGGCTGTACTTTGCTGTTGTTGTTTTCATTCCCACTCTTTTTTCTGAGTTTACTTTTTAAATGTTTTTAATTGAAATAAAGTTTTATCAGTTTCTCTCCTCCCTTTCCTGCATCCTGTCCCTCCCCATTTACTCTTTGTCAAATTCCTCCCATGACCCCTTGCTCTCAAGTTCATAGCCTCTTTTTCTTTGACTATTATTGTTACCTATGTATGTGTGTGCATGTGTGTGTGTGTAAACACAAATATATATATAAATACAATATATTGAAACTATTTTTGTTGGTAGTACGTAAACGGTTTCAGGACTGACCAATCCACTCTGTATTGGACAAACAATAAGGAATTATTGTTTCATCCCAGGGAGAAGCTAATTCTCCGACTTTCTAGACTGTCCAATGGCTTCTAAAGTTTTGGGGATTACGATAAGCATGAATGAATTAAATCATGTGCACGAAGCTCAACCTATGTCTCATTGACTGCGAGGGACTCTGGAGTGAATGATGCATGGGCTGCAGCTAGGAGTGGTAGGTTTGGTAGCTGCTGTGATCCAGTGGTTAAATTGCCTAGGACAGCTGAGACACCTGGGAAAAGAGGCAGGGGTAGGATCAGATATCAGAAGTGACTCTAACACACCCAGGTATCAGCATATTTATGGGAGTCCATTGCCCTACTGAAGGTTCATCCTAAAATATACTGTAATTTGGTCTTGCACAGTGTTGATACTTTTTACTCTTGGCCAAACGAATTGTTAAAAATATAGAGGTGTAAAAACTAAAATTTAGTTTTAAATTGTCTATCAGGGAGACAGCATTTCTTTGGGTCATTGTCCTACATCATCATATTCCTCCCTTGGGAAAATTCACATTTCAGATAGAACCTTTCAAAATTTGATCTTAAACGTCCACTCTCTCTGAAGCGCTATGCTGTCATGAAAGGGGAACAGAGTAGCCGATGACTGATCCTGTCTTTCCAGGGGACTGAAATGCAGCTAATAACCCTGTCATTCTGAATACAGCTGTTCTTTATTGGCTTACATTAATCAGCCTGGCCATCATAAAACCGCAGAATGCCAGTCAAAGCAGAAAGGACGTGAGGTGTCATCAGGTGGTTGTCACCAGGCTCCTGTGTATCTGTTTTTAAAACAGTACCGCCAGGCAGCACACCTGGGACTAGGGATCAGGCACAATGGACACACCACTCAGCTGTGACCTACTTTTACGATTGCAGATCTGGAATACTCAACACCTAAAAGACCTTCCAAAATATCTCTTCTCTAGGATTTTTGAAAAATAGTACCATCTTTCCTATGATTACTAGTTGGGCTCCATTGCCTGGGACACGGATCACATTTTTTGCCCATTGTCTCATCCCTGTACACTCTTGATTGCAAATATATGAAACAAGTTTTGGGAATAATACAGCAGAAAAACAAACACAGAAAGTGCAGAATGGAACACCGGGCTCTAGTCCTACCTCACTAATCAGCAAGACAACTTAGCTTAGGGCTTTGACTTCCCTGGCACTTTGTAATCCCTGAGGCTTCCCTTGGTTCTTCTGAGTGATGATTCTAGGCTGTTTTCATTCAAACTATGTGTTCTATTAAAAAAAATCATAGTAATGTGTATTTTCCTGTATAGATGTCCTTGCCGTGGGACGACAGCTCTAATGATAATTGTAAGCTTTTCTCCTATTCTTAAAAAGTGGATGACTTTCACACAGCCTGCTAGAGGAGCTTTGTCAACAGGAGGAGCCTTTAAATTCCAATAGTGCAAATGCGGAGAGTCAGGTGGAATAATAACAAAGCGTGTGTGTGATGACAAAGGAGAAATTGAACACATTCATCCTGGAAGACAGGTCCCAGCCAGCCTGGTGAGTGACACCGGCCGGCATCCTGCAGTACAAATACACAATGTTCTCTGCAGCTGGCATTTTCATACTTGATGACTTTTTTTAATAGCCTTTGTTTGAATCCCATGTTCCTTTCTAAACCCCTGATCAAACAGTTTGGCACACTCACATACAAAGCACTAGGATTAGAAGTAAACTTTCTGGCTTGTCTAAATGAATGGTGAAAACAGAATATTTCAATAGATGTTCATTTGCTTTTTTTATTTGCTACCGGAAAATTCATGGCTGTTATAAGAAATATGTCTTGGGAGGGGTACTGCTTTGTGTTACCTCTCTTCTTCTCCATCTATTAAATCAACAGGATGTAATTCATTGTTGGGCCCGAAGGAGCTTCCCCGATGGCAGCACGCTATGGAGGGAGACTGGGGGATGAGTGAGCACGCAGCAGGAAAGAGCAGCAGAAAGGAATGCTTGGAAGTGCCTTCTTCATCACAAATATGTGTCTTCAATATTTAGTTGTTGTGGCAGAAAACGCCAACAAATACATGAACTGTAAACCATCTGGCTTGAAATATGTTCAAATATGAATGTTCATCTTGACAAATGAAATCTATGGAATTCTGGCATCCACTTTGACTTTTGAAAGATTAACAGCTTGGGTGTGCAAAGGAGGGATTTCTAGACTAGCCTTCTAACTTTGCATTTTCCTGAATTCAGAAGTCAAATAATTCGCTGCCTAGAGAGGGAGACTTCCCTTTCATTTTGAGACTTTAATGAAAGCCAATGGCTGCCAGAAACTCCCTGTCACTGTGCATGTGTGGGGATTTATACAGAACCCTCTCATGTGTTAAGAAGCAGAGAAGCAAATGTGGCTCTGTATGTATTATTTAGCTTCAAGTGGTGTCTGATGTGTGCTGGACATAGTAAGATTAAAGAGGTGAGTCCTATCTTTAACCAGATTTCTAAGCCAAGCAGCTCAAACGGGGACACTTAGTTTAGAGCAAGAAATGATAAATTAGTCACTCTGTAGTCCTATGCACTGGGAACTTCAGGAAACCTAATATTAAGGCTCTCCCAAGCAACTTCAGGAACAGCTTTGGAGACGATATTGGTTACAAGTCTGGATAGATGACCATGAGAGAGGGGTATTCCATTAAAATGGAGATGCTATGGGCCCAGAAACCCAGACAGAGAGGCCTAGAGAGTTTGCCTGTAGGCCCCAGGTGTGGTCTTTGACTACCCAGGATGCTTCAACTTGAATCTTTAGTTCTTGCACAGGCCCCTGCCACCTCCACATCTATATTGCAAGAAAGCCAGACCACACACCGACACTGTATACGTATACAGTGATCTCAGCTCACCTTTCCATTGGGAATTGTGACCGTGAGAGGAAGGAAAGAATTCTGACACAGGTGAGAGAAGGAACCTTGAACTTGGAATTGTGAACTAAACTGGTGATATAAGCCACTTAAAAATTATAGCAGGACAATTCTGTGTTTCCTGAAGTTAAAATGCAATATGCTCAATTCAGCCAAAATTGAATTATTGTGAGTCAATAACCTTTTATTTTAAAATAGTTTTATGTTAATACATTTCCTTTTTAAATGTTTCCTTCTATTCTACTTTTCCTTTAAAAGTAGAATTTATCCAGAACATAATTTATGCAAAAGAATTACATAATTATCACAATAAATTCTCCTTGAAATAATTGTGTAAGGACTGGGGAGTGGATGTGTTTGCTTTTGTTTGTTTTAGCTTCCCATCTCTTTCCACCTCAATATTTAGGTGTTGACATGAGCATTTAGAAAAAGGCTAGAAGATGTTTAACTTAGAAGATAATCTGGCAATGCTATTTTCAGGCTATGTCTGTATGGAACCTGGATTTTAGCAAGCAGTAGCAAACTACTATGTGATCAATCCTGCAATTGAGGATCAAAGTGTTTCTTTGCTTTGTTAACTTACCAGCTAAATGACCCAAAAGAACTAAAATACAATGGATTAGATTAATCCTGAGAGCGGAGCACGGCTAATACAGAGTTTGCATTCAGATATAAAAGCAGTTAATCTACCTTTGTAAATATTGTTCTTTCACCTGCTTTTTTCATTTTTGAACAATTGCTAGGACTGAATATACAGCTCAGGCAACAGAACGCTTGCCTAGCATGCACAAGGCCTGGGTTCAAAGCCTAGCACAGCATAAGGTGTGCATAATGAATAGCACATTCTCGCCATCTCAGCTCACAGGAGTTGGGGGTGGGATGACCAGGAGTTCAAGGTCAGCTTGCTCAGCATGAGACCCTGTCTCAAAAGCCATTTGTATATGTCAAGGAAGAGCTGTCATTGGTGGGTTTTTCAAAAGAGCAATACTCCAACACTCCAAGTCATCTTTTGTGGTGGACTAGAAGGGCCAATCAGCGTGAGGGAAGACCTTAGAACTAACTAATTGAAATCGGAGTTTACCTTCTCTACTTTTGAGACACTTCTGATAAACAAAATGGTACTATTAGCAAAGGAAACAGTTCTTTAAGTAGATCCGATTCTGAGCATATACACACTGTATCTCGAGAATCTATTCAAGCTACTTCCTCTTAATTTTGTTCCAAGTTCTTTGAAAATGAGTCAGTCATGAAAAACTGACTTGTACGGATGTCTTCTCTGAAGTAATATCTAAAGGCACATTCAGGGGCTGTATGTGCATCTTTATGTTTTCATCAAGTTAACTGGGAAACAATAGTTTTACCCCTGAGACTCACTCATAAAAACTGTTTCTGTGGAAGTCTTCATAGATTGCATCAATTTGGACCTGAAGTGTGATGTGAGGAATGATGTCTGATATTATATAAGGTTTAATTCTAAATCATTGGTGTAATCAGCTTGTTCTTAAATATGAAAAATTGGAAAATGTGTTTCCATCAATTCCATAAAATTGTTGAGTTCTGAATGAATTTGAATATAATTTAGAATTAAATATAAATAGAATATAATTCAGTCTTTGAAATAAGTGAACTAAAATCATCATAAATTCTAACAAAAAATGATTGTGAAGATAATCCTTAAGTTAAACCATGAATTAATACCTTCATAAAATGAACACTAACCATTTTTCTATGCCTTCGGGGATAACAGCTGTATTTTAAGACAGTGTCCATTCCATATAAGGGAATATTTGTCTGAGATCACAGTTTCAGCCGATTGGGTCAGTGGTCATTTGCGCCTCAAGCCTGAGCCAAGACAGATGATCATGGGAGGAGCACACGACAGAAGTGGTCAGTCTGCCTCATAGCGGCCGTTAGCACAAGTGCAAGTGGCTAGGGTCACCATTCCCATTCCAAGGGATCCCTTCAGTGACTGAACTTCTAAGACCCATATCCTGAAGTTTGTCTCAGCCCCTAGTAGTGCCACAGGCACTCAGACTTTTCATTTGTGGCCTTTAGGGAACATTTGAGACCCAAAGCATATATAAAAAATGATACACACACACACACACACACACACATACAATTTTCAAAGGTAACTGTGTTCCTACCATCAATGCTGTTATGGATCTTAATTGTAACATTGTATAAAGAGCACAGAATGCTGAAAAGCTCCAACTCTTACACTCACTGAATATGAACTGAAGATAATATAAAATCCTGTATGTGTTCCTTCTGAATTAGCATTCATAGTCTAACTGAATAAGGTCTCTAAAGTATGGAAATCCTAAACATTTCAGAAATAACAAATCATTTAGTCATGGAAGATTATTTGCTTAAATTGAATATGAAGATTGTATAGGTTTTTAAGTTTTTAAAAATGTTTTTAAATGGTGTTGTTGCTGATGGTGTTGCTGTTTGTATGTGTGTTTTTCTGTGTGACATTTTATGCACCATGTCTAAGCAGGAACCAAAAGAGACCAGAAGATATTTCAGATACCCTGAAACTGGAGTTGCAGGTGGCCATGAATCTCTGTGTAGGTACTGGGACCTGAACCTGAGTCCTTTACAAGAACAGCAAGTGCCCTTAACCACTGAGCCATCTCTCCATGCCCAAGATGTTGCATCTTCATATTGTTCATCATTGAAGAAACAACTGAAGATCCTAAATTACATGCTGATCTCAAGCAATGTTGCCCCCAAACACCAGTGCCTCTATGTATCTCTACACAGAAAAACTCTTTTACAATCATGTCTTTTTCTCAGAAGTAGTTGATAATTTTTTACGGCCACATCCAAAAAAGAGAGAGAAAGAGATAGATTTTTGTGTACCGTCTCCCAATACGAGGAGGTACACCTTGTCACTTGGGGTCACTTGGAGAAACGAGTGACAAAGAGCATGCTCAGAAGGCAAAAAGGAGCAAGGAATAAAATGTAGACCAGGGCCTTTATGGCAGATTTCACACAAGCAAGGCCCCAGGAGCAACTAAGCCAGCCTAAGATCTGATGGTTTAGAGAGCTTCGTCAGTCCCTGGGCCATGGATAGTTCTGGCTGTATACCTGGCCCTGGGCTGACTTAGTACAGAGAAGTTGTTTTGGCATATGAAAGATTAATGGCAGAGATGGATGGGTTTATGCATGGAGAAGTACCATCGGGCAAGCTGTTAACGAAGCTGTTAGCTCTACCTGTTAGAAATTAGTTTACTGCCCTATCCTGAGAAGTCTCTCCCCTCACCAAAGCCTGTAAGACCTCTGTTCATGCTGTGGAAATCGATTCCCTCACAATTTTAGAGGCTAGGATCTTGCCTCATCAGTCCATAGTAGCAAAGTCGAGAGAGCGAAAGCATGAAATGGGACTGGATTTGGCCTGTCAGGCGCATGACACCGGCTTGCAGCATTTATTCAGTCCTTGATTACTGACTTGGTCCTTACTGTCGTGTTTGCCTCACCTTTCAACTCCGGGTCACTGAAAATCAAATTTCCAAAAAGTATGGGGGACTCATTAAAATCACAGCATGCCTCAGTATATCAAGGCATCACAAAGTTTATAAAATAAAATGATAATGAATAGCACAGCAGAAGTATTTGCTTAGTTTTCAGTTACTCGCTAGCATATTGAAGAAGCAATATACCTAATAACATGTAACAGTGATGTGGGATTCCCCTCTATATGCTGTGAATATTATTGGTTAATAAAGGAACTGTTTGGGGCCTATAGCAGAGCTATAGAGGAAGAGAGCTAGGTGGGAAAAACTAAACTGAATGCTGGGAGGAAGGAGGCAGAGTTGGAAGTCATGTAGTCCTTCCGGAGACAGACGCCAGAACTTTAGCAGGTAAGCCACAGCCACATGGACATATACAGATTAATAGAAATGGGTTAAATTAATATGTAAAAGTTAGCCAATAAGAAGCTAGAGCTAATGGGCCAAGCAATGACTTAATTAATACAGTTTCTGTGTGATATTGCAGAGCTAAAAGGCTAGGAAGGAAACAAGCAGACTCCTTGCAACATAACAATTTATTTGCTTGTAACTGATAAGTTAAAATAAGTGGATTCCTGCAACTTAAACAGGTCCAGTTTATAGGAATGCTGCTTGTATCTCATAGTAGTGTTTTGATATACAAATCCATATATTAATATTTCATATGGTGATGTTTAAAAATAAAAAAATGCTAAAATCAAAACTAGAGTTGAGTCTCAATCATTCCTTCACCAACTTCCTTTATTTGACCTTCATCCCACAGTTGTGTAGCAATGCTTATTATATCCCCTTAGAGTCAATGTGTAAGTTAATTGAACAATAGATATCAGTATGGTGATTTCTCAGAAAATTAGGAAACAACCTTCTTCAAGACCCAGTAATACCACTTTGGGGTATATACCCAAAGGATTCTCAAGCATACCACAAGCACATGTGCTCAGCTATGTCTATAGCAGCATTGTTTGTTATAGCCAGAACCTGGAAACAACCTAAAAGCCCCTCGACCGAAGAACAGATAAAAATTTTTACACCATGTAAATGTGTTACCTCATGATGTATCGTCTTTTTAATAGTGACATTTTAAAATTTGCAGGCAAATGGATGGAGCTAGAAAACATCATACTGAGTGAGGTAACCCAGACCCAGAAAGATAATTAACATACGTACTCACTCATAAGTGTTTTTTAAACATAAAGCAAAAAATAAACAGCCTACAAATCATAATCCCAGAGAACCTAGACAACAACGCGGACCCTAAGAGAGACATACATGGATATAATCAACATGGGAAGTAGAAAAAGACAAGATCTCCTGAGTAAATTGGGAGCATGGGGACCATAGGAGAGGGTTGAAGGGGAAAGGGAGCAGCTCAATAAAATGAATTAAAAAAAATACTTGAAAGTTCTTAACTAAGGGCCCAGGTAAATGCAAGACAACAGAAGTCCACAGCTATTACTTTTATTGGGTTTTTAATTTTTAAAATTTCTTTCAGCACAACTAAACAAATCAACCCTATGAAAATACACATGGGCAATTCTCCAAAAGATTCGAAGCTCCCGTATTTAATTATTTAAGAGTTTTTTTGATTTAATCTTAATTTATTGGTATGGGTGTTTTGCTTGAATATATGTCTATGTACCAGTTGTGTGTCTGGTGCCCTCAGAAGCCAGAAGAGGGTATCTGACTCCCTGTAAATGGAGTTATAGACTGTTGTGAGCCACCATATGGGTTCTGGAAATTGAACCTGGGTCCTCTGGAAGAGCAACAACTGCTCTTAATTGCTAGACCATCTCTCTAGCACCCTATCTAAAAAAAAAAAAATTAATGAAAATATCTGGGCCAGAACAATCCAGAAAATGGGTCACTTGAGAAAGCTTTGTCTTAGAATCACAGTCACTGTATTTAATAACTAAGACTAACATAAAAATCAGAGAATGAGCTGGGTGGTGGTAGCACACACTTCTAAACCCAGTGCTCAGTAGAGAGAGGCAGGCGGATCTCTGTGAGTTCAAGGACAGCCTGGTCTACAGAGCAAGTTCCAGGACAGGCTTCAAAGCTACAGAGAAACCCTGTCTCAAAAAAACAAAAATCAAAAAATCAGAGAATGACCAGCCTTACTGGAAACACCAAAGTATGTGTGCTCCTGGTGGGAGTGGGGCCTTTAGCTCATCAGTGTAAAACATACATACACGTACACGCACTCATACACACTCACACTTACACACACAAGTATACACACACACACAAAAGAAGCATACTTTATGTTTTTATCAACAAATTTTTTGTTTTTGTTTTGGGGACAGGGTTTCTCTGTGTAGCCCTGGCTGTCCTGGGACTCACTCTGTAGATCAGGCTGACCCCAAACTCACAAATTCACCTGCCTCTGCCTCCTGAGTGCTGGGATTAAAGGAGTGTGCCATCACTCCACAGCTATCATCATATTTATTAAGTTTACAAGAGTTTTCCTATCTGCGAATCTTAGAATATTTTGCACAATATTCTGGAAATTGGTTCAATCCCTATTTTCTCAGCTCTCTCTCTTTCTCTCTCTCTCTCTCTCTCTCTCTCTCTCTCTTTGCCTTCTATTGAGACTTTTTGGAGAGGAGAAAAGACTCAGTAATGTGGGGAACGTTGGGTGGAAATTCTTGGCTATTCCCAGCAGTCTTCATAAATTAGATTATCTCTCAGATTCGCACACGGACTTATTAGCATCATAACTGCAATCATGGAGAAGATGAATGGCACACGGGCATGAAGACAATTTACTGAAATGAGTTTCTTCCCCCTTTGAACTCTTTGAAGAAGACAATCACTAGAGGACAGAGACTTGTATTTAACCAGGTTATGAAGCACATCAGCTTGATGATATGCTCTTGGCACTAAGTCCTTAATTAGAAATTCCATGAGAGCTGCTCCCAACAGGTGCCCCAAGACAAAATGATGAAATGATCGAGAAGGGAACCCCTTGCTAAGCACACATCACACAGGCTCCGAGGAACTGGAAGGAATAGCGTGTCGGTTGTACGAGAAGCGTCATGACGGTGTGCTGGATTTTGAACGAGAGCGTGTCTGTTGTGGTGGTGGTGAGTACCACTCCCCTTAGCTGTGTCTAAGAGTCTCTCATTCTCAGGGTGGCGACATCTCTAAAACAATTAAAGTTTGGAAATACAAAGTTAAGAGTGAGACTGAAAACTATTTAGCAAACATTCATTGAATCTATTTAATTTACCCTTGTAGAATCTTGCTAAGTTGTTTTCCTGTTCAGATCATTCTTAAGTATTCAAGTCAAGTAGTTTGTTTTGCATGATGTAGAAGTACATCTCTCTAACAAATGAAGCTTTTAGTTAGCCTGTGGATTTGTCATTTTTCTAGAGATCTTTAAAGGTGTTCCATCTCTTCTCACCATGGCCAATCCCTGTTGACTAAGGAGAGTCTAGGCTTGTCAGGAAATACTTTGAAGTTGACCCCACGTATTTAAAACAACATTAACAAAATTAGTCATTTCTTCTTATTTGTAATCACTGCTAAAATCTAATCTGGAAGAAATAAACGGATGGAGCAATTCTGATGAAAACTGACAAGCTCTCCATATCATTTGAAAAGATGAAGAAGCCCAAGTGATCCTGAGTGGGGGCTGGGGGGTGGACAATGGCATTGACCATGTCTCCTTGTGCTCTATCCTAGCTGTCATGGCTGGCAGTAAATTTCTATCTGTTTATTGACACGTTCTGTTGGTATGCTGAAGAGGAGGCTTTCTTTTACACGCGAGTTATTCTGGGTGTAAGTGGATTTAATGACAATCTGTTATTGTTTCAGAAAAGCCAGTGCCTTCTATTTTTCTGAGCGTCCATGTTTTCACTCTCCCTCCTTTTCGTGTTTCTAACTTGTGGACAGTCTACCCTAGCGTGGGCCCGAGCATCTGCGGCGTGCCTCAATTTTAACTGCATGCTAATTCTGTTACCTGTCAGCCGGAACTTCATTGCGCTGCTGAGAGGAACAAGTGTGGTAAGTACAAACTATTTCAAGTAAGCTCGGTTGTTGTTTCTTCCTAATGTACTACAGCTGGAGGCTGGAGAGACGGCCAAGCAGGTATGACAGCTTTCTACGCAAACCCTAGGAAATGAGTTCAAATCCCCAGAGTCCGTGTACAAAGCAGAGTGTGTGTGTGTGTGTGTGTGTGTGTGTGTGTNNNCTGCTGTAAGTCAGAGGCAGGAGGCTCACCAGAGACTAACTGGCCAGCAACCTAACTAACTCCAGGCTCAATAAGGGCCCTTATCTCAAGGGAATAAAGCAAAGACTCAAAGAGTAGACAATCTGATATTCTCTGACTTTGGACTGTGTTCATACACACACACAAACACACACAGTTTCTACAAGTGTGATTGAAAAACATGTAATTTCCTATAAAACTCCCAGTAATTTGTGTTTACACTAGTTAAAACCGAAGGTCAGTACATCCGATTTCGCTTTGGTGTTTGCCATGGACACTGGACTCCTCACTCCATCGTTTCCCTCGTGGACATGAAAGGATTATGGTGGTTTGAACTGCAGATATTTCTGACTGAAGGGAGATAAATAAGATGCTGAGACAGGCTCCACTCAGGGAGCATTCGAGTTCCTACCGGAACCACCATCACAGGGCCTGGATGGAGTCTGTTGATTCTGACTGATCATGGCATGGTAGCGCCTTTCCTAACCATATTTATTTCACCATGCTAACCACCTGCTTTCCTCTCTTCATGAAAACAACATGCAGAAAAATAAGATTGCCAGGCACCTTTATCAGGAGAAATATTTCACTGTGGAATCAGCACAGCTTAATGAATATTAGTCCTAGATGCAGAGCGGCTTTCTTTACATCATAATAGTGTCTGAGTCACTAGAAACACATGGGGGTGGCAGTTATCGCTTCTGTGTCCTTTAAGCTGACTGAGGCATGGCTATAAGGTTTATTTAAGAGCTTTGAGTTAGAGCCAGAGATCTAAGAATTCCAATACTTGGATTGAGGTGAAATTCCAGCAAAACAGGTTTAAAAAAAAAGATTGGTTTTGCTATGATCAGTTGCCACTGGCTTGTAAGTCTTGTGTCCTGACCCGAAGGAACACAGAGGTCGGTGGAGCCTGAGTCTTGGCCTCTGAGGTCTCGAGGACGCGTTAGCTCTGCATCCACCACCTCTCTCATCTTTTGTTTTGATGCTTCAGTGCTGCAGAGGACCATGGGGAAGGCAACTAGACAAAAACCTCAAGTTCCACAAACTTGTTGCCTACGGGATAGCTGTCAACGCGGGTAAGAGCTTGCTAATTGTCTAATGGGCTTGTTCCGTACTATCTAACTTCATAGTTTGCTTCCGTCTCTCCCAGTCTTGCCTCTAGAGAAAAGAAACTTTGACCTTTTATCTGACCACAAGAAACCTTGCCTTTACATTTTTTTTTCAGTTTCTAGTCTATACTCAGATGGGTTTTTTCCATAATCATGCCTCAATTACCAAAGGAAAGTTATTGAAATTTCCTTTTGTTTGTGTCTAAGTGGCTCGTTTGTAATACAATGATAGATGCCTATTTAAATGAGCACTTTGCTATTCACAGAATCCAAAAGTAAAATCAACTTATATCCAAAATCTCACTCATATAATCAAAAATAGCTACTGCCGTTTAGTGAATGTTAGATAAAGATAGTATAGTGTTTGTCTTAGTGTGGTAAGGATACCTTACCCTTAGCTCTGCAATCAGAGAAAAGAGTGGCCATGTGAACTGGATTCTGAAGAGTATTGAGTATTGAGTTAGTGAACAAAAAGGAAGCATGAAAAATAGACATTGTATAGTCATAGGAGCTGCTACTCTCCCTGTTACACTGTCATTTAAGTAGAAATTAGTATCTGTGTTCAGAGTTAGACACCCAGGAGGAAGGAAAGGACGAAAGAGGAGGCTGACTTGTGGTTTCACTGGGAAACAAAGACGCTGAAGTAAAGGCCACCGGAACCATAAAGAGTTATGATCCAGGACTCTTTCTCTCAAACTAATTTAACTATAAAATGTTTTCCTCATTTGTTTTTATTCTCTCATGCATAAAAAATAGCAGAGCAAAAGGAACACTCAAAACAAATGTGAATTTAATTAAGCAGCAAGACATGACAGACGGTGCCCGAGTGCCAATTAACACAAGTTTGGGTGTGCAGTGAGACATGGGGAGAAGATTCTCCCCATCAATTGTCTTAAACGCCAGATCAAACCAACTCAAGATCCGCTTTACAGAAGGGCTTTGCGGTTAGTGAGGAATTTAATGTAAACAAAATCAAGCCCTAGAGGAGACAGTTGGTGGATGGAGGGTTAGAGACAAGGCCTGTCTAGCGGCCTCTCAGGGCCAGGAAGGAATGCTGCAGAATATACCTGTGTGCTTAGAGCCCTTGGAAGTGAGTAGCAATGCCTGTATACAGGCATCAGTTTGGAAATGGAAGTCATTTCCACACTTTGAAACTATCAAAACTCAGAATTAATTTCCCCTGAGGGCACTGAGCTCCCTGCAGTGGGCAGATTCCAGGCACAGACCAGGAAGCCAGAAGGAATTCTAGGAATCTCTGGCTTGCTTTAAAAATCTTCAAAATTCCTTATTTTTAGCTGGGCAGTGGTGGCACATGCCTTTAATCCCAGCACTTGGGAGGCAGAGGCAGGTGGATCTCTGTGAGTTCAAGGCCAGCCTGGTCTTCAAGAGCTAGTTCCAGGACAGGCACCAAAGCTACAGAGAAACCTTGTCTTAAAAAAAAAAAAGTCCTTATTTTTGCATTAGGAATCAAGATTTAACACAGTAAAGGGGCAAAAAAGATCTTATGACTATACATAGCTTAAAGGCAGAAAGTTATAAAGATATAAGGGTCATCAAAATCTATCAGAAAGGAACATAAAGGCTATATGAAAATGTGAACTGAGAAAGGCTTTCTTCTTAAACCTCTGGGTTTATATTCTTTGTATGTACTCATAAATCAATAGTATAAATGCATAGGTAATATACATTGAATGTCTCCTATGAGCAGAGGGCCCTGATAAGACCAAGGCTCCTGTGCTCCACATTGTTTCAGGACGGTGTGAAATTTAGGGTGAGCAGTATTTGCCCAGGATCACTGGTCAAGTTTCATTTATAGTCCCTCTGTGGTTGGCTATATGAGCTCAGAGTGGGTCTCTTCAGCATTCTGTGAAATTAAAAGAGCATCAATAGCAATATAATTGCTCTGCCTCAGTGACGTATATGGATTAAATCTACCTGGGGAATCTGAAGAATACGCGGTTGTTCCTTCACTTGCTGTAATTGCAAATAAGGTCAATCCGAACCCCAGGCTACGGCAGATGGACTCCTCCACTAACTTACCACACCCTCATTGCCTTTTCCCCTTGGGTACTCTCCAGAGTCCTGGATGCCTTGGCTTAGATGTTCCCTCTGCCAAAATTCCCTCTTCTTCATGGTCCTCCTTGAGTAAGGCACTACCATATCAAGGACCCACTGTCTGACCACTTGTCCTAGATCCCTGCTTCCTCTACACGCCACACTCCCTAAACAAGAGGGACAGTCCTGTCTCTGAGTGCCCCGGAGGCATGGGGTATCTCTTGAACCTTAGCAGCCCTGGTCACTAACATAAGAAGACTGTAAGAGATTTGATCAAAGCTGGGCGAGTGGCATCTATGTGCATTGGAGAGAGGCTGGAGACATTGATAGGAAAGGGTCCATGACACAAATGTCCGAGCTCTGGGTGGATGGAACAGGGTTGGAGGATGAATGGATTCAAAACCATGCTAATCATTCAAGATCATAAATTCACATTCTGCTGCAAGGAGAAAAAGCAGGATGTTCTTTCTCCCTCTTCCCCTCAGAAATCTCCGAAGGGCATTAGTATTCTTTCCAGCGCTCTCCTCTTGAACTCCTGCTGTTCGGCTCTGCTCCTGGACATCTCCTGGGGCTCACCCTGGCAGGGTCAGAGCTGTATCTCCCAGCAAAGCACCCTCAACCGGTCTTCCATGGCAACCAGCCCCACTACTGTGGTTTCCAGCCCAACAAAGGCAGGCAGGGTGGTGGAAAGGAAATGCTCTCCCTCGTCCAATCCTTGACAAAGCAATTACTGCATTTCACATTAACTAAGAAATGTGGCTAGCAACTACGCTCTT